>CAUYPK010066849.1:0-12636 GCA_963574355.1 Loris lydekkerianus | reverse complement strand
TGTATACCATGGAATACTACGCAGCCTTAAAGAAAGATGGAGACTTTACCTCTTTCATGTTTACATGGATGGAGCTGGAACATATTCTTCTTAGCAAAGTATCTCAGGAATGGAAGAAAAAGTATTCAATGTACTCAGCCCTACTATGAAACTAAATCATAGCTTTCACATGAAGGCTATAACCCAACTATAGCACAAGACTATGGGGCAAGGGCCAAGGAAGGGGAAAGGAGGGGGGAGGTTAGGGTGGAGGGAGGGTAAGGCGTAGGGCCACATCTATGGTGCATCCTAGATTGGGTACAGGTGATTTGCACTAATGTACACAGCTATGATTTAACAATTAAAAAAAAAGTTATCTTTAATTATAATACTTTAGTAACTCCACAAGTTAGATACAATTATTGGCTATGTTCAATGAGGAAATTGAGACTCATGGAGTTCAAATACTGTATATACTCGAGTATAAGCCGAGTTTTTCTGGCACAAAATTTGTGCCGAAAAACCTGAACTCGGCACAAAAACTCGGCTTATACTCGAGTATATACGGTATCTCACTTGAAACACATCTATCACTTATGGAAATATGAAGAAGATATAGTAAGTACAAGTAAAAACCCTCACTCTTTTTCGCAACATAAGAAGATTTGGAAAGGTTGCAGGAATAAGCCAGGCCTCTCCAGGCTTTGGAACTCAAAGCCAATATGATGGTGAGCCCCCTGAACTTTGTGTTAACTTATATACCTAATATTTAGAGTTGAAGATACAGGTGATTGGTAAATTCAAATGGGCACAGACAAAAATAGCTCAAACAAAAACATTTTTAGTGCTTTTAAATGACAGGACCAGGAAAGGGGAAGCCTAGTAAGACAGAGAAACTGTAGACAATAACTGCTGTATTATATCCAAACCTGATAGCAAAGACTATAGACCCACCCTACTTATGGTAGCAAAGACTGAGTGAGAAACTTAGATTTCAGACATTGTTCTGCTATAATAAGGGACTTTCATGTTCCTACCAGGGTGTCAGAGAATGCTGAGTAGTCAATCAAGCTTTCATTCTCCTCTGGTAATAATATGCACCCCACTTTCTCCCCATTAGGATGATGAAGGAGGAAGCCCAATGGAGAATCAGGACTTTACCACAATGCAGAAATAGCAAGACTCCAATAAAGTCAATGGAAGGGAGCAATAGTCTGGTAGGGAGAAATAACAAGACATTCCTGAAATCAGGTAGGGAGCAATAACAAGACATTCCTATCTTTTCCAGACAGAGAGGAATCAGTAGGGCTCTGTAGAACTCCCACACTTGCCAAGCCATAACAAGCATTACTTTCCTGTGATGAAGGTGTTAACATTGGCCAAATAGGGAACCCAAACTTCCACTCCACTGAGAAGTAATAAGTCTGGCTCTGATCCTCCCCTTCCTATGATTTCTATCAGGTTGAATCGTGTTTTTACTTTTTAACATTAGGAACTGCACTATTCTGTGTACCATCTTCCTAGATATAGAGCTGTCCAAATTGGAATATGTTCACCCTGGAGGGATATGCAATGTGATTTATTAGGATGTATACTTAAAATATTAGAAATTATATTAATATTTGTTATCTCATCCTTTTAAATGTCTATTGTTTATTTTCAAAGTAAACAGCATATATAAAATAGTACATGTAAGCAGAATATATAGAATAGTACAAAACAGATATCTTGGGGATGTATGGTCAAATTTTTTATTGGCTGGATAAAGACAATTGTTTTAAACCATTAATATCTAAAATCTTTTCAAAGATTTGGATCAAAAAGAGGATCAAAATTGGGCTGGTGTCTTGGGGTTGGAATAAATACTCAGAAGAGTGAGAAGGGCATGGCCAAAAAAGAGATTGGAAGGTGAATATGATAAATGGTTTTGCCTATGATTTGTTTGATTGGAAATAGGAACATACCTACATAATTACTTACTCTCTACTAACTAATGGCAGGGTTTCAACAATGAATTTAAAATATAATTATTATTTTAAGCCTAAAGTCATAGAAAGAAGAGCAATTAAGGCACTTAAGGTGAAATAGATCCAAAGTACCAGAAATTGTCTACCCTAGATGAAATCAGGTAGGGTGAGGTGATATGCAGCAGGAAAGCTAATGAGTTTTGCTGCAGCATCTAAGTCTGACTGATATCTGACAGGACATGATATAGGCTATGGAGCTACTTCTAAACTGAAAGTTGCATTAATTCAATAAATACATAATGTTTCTAAGCCTCAAGGGGATCACACTTGAATAACTTTTAATCAATAATGTTAACACATATAAATAAAAATGATCCAAAGGGAGAAAAGTATATAGCCTAGAAAATTGAGAATATGAAGATTTGCCTAATTATTTAGTAGTACTGCTCCAGTAAGGAAGACTCTAGATTTGGGAAATAAAAACAAACTTGTTAATTTACCTTTTCTAGAAATTAAATGTGATACCACCTCTCACCTCCACCTCCTGACTTGGTTCTTCCATTTTACATTTACCAAGCAACTTTCTCTTGAAGAAATTAGGTTCCTAGTAATTTTGCCAATAAGAGCTCAAAGTAGCTGATCATTACTTGGTGCCAGACACTGTTTTGGGTGCTTTGTATGTATTAGCCCATCTAATTCTTACAATGGCACTCTGATGTGGAACTCATTATAATTTCCATTGTACAAATGAGGGAAAATGATCATAGAGAGTCTGTTAGTAAGTGACAAAGTTGGGAGCCACTCTGGGGCAGGCACAATTTTGAGTCTGAGTTCTCAACAATTCTGAATGTAGCCTTGTTGATTGAATCTGGGAAGCCCTGGAAGAGAATGTGAGGATTTAATCACTGGAATAATGCAATTGCTATTTTATATTGGTGAATGGTCAAAGAGGTATTATAGTCAGTTGTACACAGATAAGTCTTGTGCAAAGTAAGTTATTAGGACTATGTCACACAGAGACAGAGCTCTGTACTTTACTAAGTATCACTTACCTCTGGGCTTGAATTGAGGGGCCATAAGGTAACTACCTTTACAAGCCCCTCCTAAGTGACATAAGCATCAAGATCATTCCATGAACTATTCAGCCTCTATTTTTTGGAACTTCATTAAACATGATGATACAAATACATCCTATAAGTGTGTTCTCTACAAAAGATAAATTGGGCTTTTGCCAGGACTCAAGTAAGCAATCTTCTTTTATGTGAATTCATTCATTTCTTTGTCCATTTTGACTTTTGCCCCACACTTATCTGCTTCCTCTAAGAATTCAACATCAGGTCTTAAAGTAATCAAGTTGTTAATAGAGTAATACAGTAGAAATGATTGTGAGGCTTTTGTTTTGTTTACTTTGAACCATCTGTAGGGCTCAAAAATGTTTTAAAAAGTAAAGTTGATTATTTGGTAAACTTTAGATTACACTGGGCCAGTTCTTCTTTCTGAGAAATTACTCTTGGGAGTTGCCTTGTGTCAATTCCTACAGGCAGGAACAGCTGTTAAGCTATTTTCTTCTTGGCATTTACAAAAATAGCTTTCAAATTGTTGTTGTAGTTTAAACCTATCAAAGGTGATCCTGGCACCATGGGCCATCCAATGTTTTATTGTAGCCCTTCAGCTTCCCTCTGGCTGGTATGAACATCTAGAAGCCTCAGGGCATCAGTAGATACATTCAGTAAAAACATAAAGCCAGATAATCAAGGCTGAAACCTCGCTGGTCTTCCCCTAAGTCCCCAACGTAGTCTATCCACCTGCCCTCCCTGTCCCCACTTCACATACTTACCTAGAGGGTTTTCATATTGG
Source organism: Loris lydekkerianus (assembly GCA_963574355.1). Classification (NCBI taxonomy): domain Eukaryota; kingdom Metazoa; phylum Chordata; class Mammalia; order Primates; family Lorisidae; genus Loris; species Loris lydekkerianus. Next base: position 8,833 of record CAUYPK010066849.1, on the reverse strand, counting down.
GCATAGCTCAGCTCATCCACCTTTCCTGATACTTTCTCTTGCCTAACTATCTTTAGTCTTCTTTTCTGCTTACTCTGGTAATTGACCTTTGCCTTCCTATACTGCCTACTTTAATCAATCAGACCAGCAAGCTGCTTTCCCAGTTCTGCTTTTTCCACTAATTGCTTCCTGGGTATCAGAATGACTGCTTCTCCACCTTCTGTGTCATTAAAGAATTAATTTCTCACTGCTTTCCTGTACCCAATTCAGTAAGCACTGTAGAATTTTAAAAAGAAAAGAAGGAATGAAGGAAGGAATAAAGAAAAGGGAATAAAAGAATAAAGGAAGGAGGAAAACATCAAATAATTGATGTGCATTGCCAATAACTTGGTTGCTTTTGAAATAATTCTTCCTCTCCCTTCTCTATAGAATATAACTAAAATCCAGTTACTAATACTTATCAAAAATACTTACAAAAAATAAATGACTGATACTTTGCTTAGTTTTCTAGCCTTTGTTTTAAATGATGGATATTTTTAAGACCTAATATGCTGATTATAGGCATTTTCTCAGAAGTATTGACTATATCTGCCTCAATATTGAGAAAATAAAATATAATCATAGAGATTCAAACACATATATAGACAGAGATACAATAGGTGCTTAAATTGATGGTAGTTTAAATAAATGAAGTCTCCTGTCAAATGATTAGCCTGATCTAATATGTTATTTGATTCCATCAGTGAGGTTACTATTTCACATTAATATGTAAAAGTAAAGGTAGAATAATATGGTTATGTAAAGTTACCAGAAGAAGTTGGAGGCAATTATAGGATGTGTAACATAAACTTAATCATCATACCTTTTAAATAAAGTTGGATAGAACTAATTTTCTTTTTTGAGAAATGAAATAAAAACAAAAATAACCTGAGTTCACAAAATCTAAATACCAGTGTTAGAAGTTGCCCTTCTTTACAATATATTTCTCACCATGAAAAGCTGCCATGACTTGGAGTCAAAACGTGGCAAAAAACAACCCTTTTGGTGAGTAAACATTTGTTAAGGTATTTATGATAGCAAATGCGTAGGAGACAAGTTTACAGGAATTGAGTGAATGAAAGGTAAAGATGATGATGGATTATCTACTTGCAAACTTCAGCTCTGGGATTCGCTGTAACATGAAATATGTATTCAAATTTTCTCCCTTCCTCTGTATCCTATTGCCTTTTGGGGCACTTGCAAAGGGATATTCAGCCAAGAACTACCTCAGAGTAGCGATCTTATCCAGAAAATACTTATCCCTCTTTCTTTCCCTTAAATAGAGAACAAATCTTTATTTATTCTGATGGGCTAGTGGTCCTATTGGAGACTTTCTGATAGGTTTATATTGAACCTATTTTCTTGATATGTTTTATAAGGACCACATTAAGCACTGAATACAAAAATGTTAGACATCTGTAGCAGATTGATGGACGGAAATTAGGGATGTGGGCTTGCTATGCCAGCTTTGACCAACTGCAGCTTCATAAACTGGTTCTAGATACTGAGCTAAATCATAATTGGAGTTGCCATAAATTATTAATAATTCAAAATGAATCATGTTTCCTGTTATATTTTCCTTCTATAGTCCTGAAGGCCTGTTCATGTGACTTGATTTGGCTAATGGGTCATCGGCAAACATGAGCATAAGCAGAGGCTTGTGCTTATACATTGTGGTTTCCTTCCTGAAGCCCAGGATGCCTAAGATAGGGTGAGGTGGAGGAAAACCAAAGCACCCTGACCAATAGCACCAGCCAATGCCAGCCACTGAGAATGTGAATGTCTGGGAACAGCAGGCCTCTGGCTACTTGCCAATGTTATATGAGTGAGAGCACACAAGACCCACACTATTTCAATTCAATAGCTTCACAGAGTATTTCCCCAATGCTTTCATCTTTTCCAAGAAGTTCTTAGTCTATTTTCTAGCCACAGTCCTTGGCTATTTTTTTACATTATTCTTTAAGATGAGCTGCAGTATCAACTTTTCAGGTTCTAGTAAAAGAAAAAAATATAATATAGAAAAAAAAGAATATTAATTGAAATTAAATTCAAGAATTTGAATAATTGGCACTTATAGAAATGCTTCTATTACTATCACTCTCATTAAATTTACCATTCTCTCCTGGATTTTTGCAATAACCTTTTACTGATTCTTTCTTCTTATGCTTTATAGGCATAGAAGGCAAACCATACCACAACTAAATCAAAACATCTATACTAAGGAGATTATCTAATAATTAATCACTAATGTCATTTTTCATGAGGAACTTGGGGACAGTGAAAGAACACTGGTCTTGGAATCAGCAAGTATGGATTCAAGTTCAGTTTCTACCATTTGCTGTCAACATGACTGTGGGTAAATCATGAAAGTGTTTAGTCAGTGCAGTTTCTTTTATGAAATGTGGATGTCATTTGCTCTCTCTACCTCAGAGATTTTGAGAGGACTAAATAGATACACCAACAACCAGTATTTATAAGTTAGTGGACTGGTACCCGAATAAAAAGTGATATTACCAGGATAATAAATAATTGATAATAGAATTGCTATGAAAATAGATAAACATATACATTATAATATTTCTTTGGCTATCAATATTAATAAACAGTAATTTCATAGAATTTATTGCACAAAATGAATGGGGAAAGTGGGAGAAGAGTATAGTATATCTATCTTCGGTAGGTTTGCAAAGATTTATAGGGCCCAGGGAGCAATCTGTAGTCTAGTAAATTGGCATTTGAGGAGTGTCACAAATAATAATGTATTACATCTTGCACTATAATACTCAGGTGTCCAAAGGCTATTACAATCTAAGAATTGCACTAAGATTGTATGATGGTAATAGCGTGGCCACTATGAGAATGGTACTCAGAAAAGAGCTTTTTAAAAAATCTATTTAGTACAATCACTGCTACCTTTAGTCCAATAAAACTGTGGCCACTCAAGAAATTAAATTCTGTGCTTCCAATTTAGCCTGTACTTCTTTAAGTAATAACGACAAGGTAAAATAATTGTATATCAGAAGGGTGTCTGAAACTTTGTGCTTATTAGGTTAAACCCATACATGAGGGATTGTTGGAATATGCTTGAAAATCAAGAAGATATTTGGCATCTTGGTATTGGGCTACTTTTAGAAGGAGTTAAAACAGCCATTTCTGGTAAGAATTTTCATATGAAATATTATTTTGGAATACTTAGTTTGTAATATCCTTTAAGCCTCATGCACAGGCACATGATATTTAATGCATGTCTTTTGTAGACTGTGCCCTTGCATCAATTCTAGGGTAATATTTCTGTTATGTTCAACTGATTAATTATTTAGTTGAAACTTCCACAAACTCAGGTTCAGTTCTAATACAAAAGAAATAATAAATCTTTGATGCTCTTCTATGCTACAGTCAGTTATATCCAGCATCATACCTTCTACGTTATGAAAAAGATATTATATAAATTTAAATATGTTATTTAGATGTTTGGATAATTTATGGGCAAAATGTAGGGGACTCAAACTACATTAAAGATGAGAAAAGGAGACCATTAATTATTATCCTTAGACAGTATCTTAGTTTTTATAGCAATTTCAATATCTACTGGGAATTATGTTGGGTGTTCGAACCACAAATATGAGCAGAAAATATGGTTCCTGTTCTCCTGGAGTCCTTCTCTGGAAGCGGCATCCTTTAAGACCTGTGGAACTGGCAGTGATTGGGGAAAATAAAGTTAAAAGCAGTGAGAGATAAAGGGACAGGACACACAGAATAAAGTTTTCAAAGGTGGGTACAGGGGGTCTACTGCTAGCTTGTGGGATTTCAGTAAATGGCCCTGAGTGTTTATTCCACCCAGCTTTTATTGAAAGCTATTTTCTTATTTAGCCAAAGGGAGTAAGCTGGGGAAGAGAGTAAAAATGTCAGTAGTTTCTATAAGTAAGCATGTAAGTTCTTATTCTATCTATAATCATTAACTTTAAGGATCTCAGTAGCCTTGAAAAATCTGGAACCTGAAACTGGTGTGATGGCAGCTTCCTATCTTTGTTCCCACACACAGATTCCTTGGGGGAGGTTAGACCCCTCCAGTTTCTCTGTGGAGCAGACATGGTGACAAGTTCTCTGTGGATGAATTGGTGGAAAAGAGGAATTTTCTTCTTATCTCCACCTGGAGGTGTTTCTTTCCATGATTAGGGTATAAGCCCTCCTGCCCATATCTCAGGGCTCAAGCTGTTCTCTTGATCTCTCCCCTGGCCATTATACACATTCCCACAATGGGTATTTGCTTTGACTGGGCAAGGGTCGGCCTAGTTAATGTTCCTTCCTAGGCCTTGTCTGCAGTTCTGCTACAGCCATTGTTCTCTAGAGTGCTCACAGACACAGCAGGGGTATTTGTAAGCTGCATCCCTTACAGGCCAGACTCCCAGTAAAAGCAGAAACTGCCCAGACAAATAATTTAATGTTAGTTTAAAAGTAAGTTAGCTAAACTGTTTCTATTCTGTCTTGCTCAGCTTATTTCTGTTTTTCCCCTTTTCTGGGAGTTTTTTCCCTTGCCAACAATGGAGTCTTCAATCCCCATTCTCCCCGCATCAATCTGTTGTATTTTTGTGAAATCTCCAGACTCTGTGCACATTACCTTCCCCTGCTTCTTTTGAACCTTCCCTTTCTTCATGCATATTTGGAAGGTCATGCTCTGTTTGAATTCTGTCTCAAGTTGGCTCTTTTTAATATGGACATTTAAGTCTTTAGGGGATTTTCAGGCAGAGGGTCAATTTTGAAACCTTACGGGATCCTGTTGGCTTTAGCTCCTTTAGACACTAAAATGGACTCCTTGCAATTACTCTTCCATTTTCTAAAATAATTTAAAATTGTCTCCAACTTTATAGAAGAGTTGTATATGTTTATATAACATGATGATTTGCTATACATAAAACTTCTGAAGTGATGACTACATGTTGACTATAGTTAATGATACTGTCTGTTATATTTGAAATTTGCTAAGAGAGTAGATTTTAGACCTTAAATGCCATCACCTTGCAATTATGCACCAGCTGAAGTTTTAGCTGATCTCCCCTTGTCTCACTGTACTTTTCTCTATCTAGTTGCTTGCCTCTACTTTCTCCTGCACAGCTGCTGACACCACACAGGGTTTCAGGCATCACAATTTGTCCATACCTGCCCATATTTGGGGTCATGGGGTTGCAGATACATTTTCACCTCTTTTTCTTGTTGTTGTACATGGGTTTTGATTTTTTTTAAATTCTAGTTTCTTTCTCTCTTTTTGTGCTATTCACGATGATTCAAAAACTCTGTGGCTATTGCCATTTTTCTAGGATTCAAAACATGTATTTTTGAACTTGGCTGGACAAGTAGTGAATCTCTGGGGATAAAATAAAGCTAAGATTTATACACATGCTAGAAGTTATAACTAACATCACAGCTGGTCTACACACAGCACTGGAAACTGTGAATCAGGCAGTTGTTTATCAATATCGGAATGTTTTTATTCTTGGAAAGATTTCTTTCAGGCTGTTAAATCTACACTCACTAGCACTCAATGAATATGTATATATACACATACACAGCAGACTAAAAAAAAGAAAACCCATAATATTTTGGAATTGAGAACCAAAAAGGGAAGCTATGTTGCCACCTGTGTCTAATTAAATATTTGTGGTAATTTAATGTAATTAAAAATTAAACACCATTTGGCACAGGATAATATATCATTTCCTACACCAGTTATGTACTTCAGTAAGCTCTCTTATTGATTGTTTTAACTTGGATTTGATTTTAGCAGCTTCTACTATTGTTTGTTCTAGTTTGTTGAATTTTACATTTAATATTCCTTCTGTTTGCTTTTCACTTACTGCTACTCTTCATCTAGTTAATTTTTCCCCATTTTTAAATCTTAGCTTGAATGTCATTTTCTCAAAAAGGCCTTTCCTGACAACTACACACGCCAGCTTAAGTTAAATCAGTTTCTCCTCTTATTTGTAATAATGTGTTATTTTGTGATGTCTAGTGAAAGGGGGGGCACTCGACTGGCAGAAATCTCATAGACCACCAAGGTTTGTATGAAAGGTCTTTATTGGTGAGGGGGGGATGTTGCAGGACAACACCAAGAAGGAAAGAAAGAGAGAGAGAGGGGAGAAAAAGAGAGAGAGAGGAAGGGGGGGGGGAGAATGGAGATAGAGAAAGAGGAGAGAGAGGGGAGAGAGAGAGCATGTGTGCGAGAGAGAGTTATATAGATTCGGTTAGGGAAGTCTTAGAATGGTGATGGGAGGGTAGAATAGCCAATAAGGAGTTACTGCCCTGGCCAGAAGAGGCATTAGGGGTAGGCCATAAGTTGAGAGGGGCTTTCTTTGGGGCAATTATCTAACATTCCTCCCTTCTTGATTTATTAAAAATAGGGGGTTGGCCTTGGGATGGGGGATGTAGAGTTCTCTCTTCTGTAGTTTCTTCCTGCTGAGAGGGGCTCATAGTTTCAATTGGCCAACTAGAGGACGATTATGATTTTTTTTTTCCCCCCCGTTGGGAGGATGTAAGTTTTTGCTTTTCAGACTGTTCTTTTAGCCATGGTTGTTTAGAAGTGGTGTTTAGGAAAGTCTTGTGGTTTGGAGTAGCATAGTTCATTCACAAAGAACAGTTTCTCTTGTAGATTTGGAGTACCAACTGAGTACCTGTTGAGATAACTTTGAGAGTTGAGTTTGAATAAAATGAGTTATTGAGTAGGAAATGTTATTAATAGTTGTTCCTGTGTCTATGTTAGCTGTGATTCCCACTGCTGCCAGTAAGGGAAGCATGGCAACTTGGGTAGCCCGTTTCATATGCGTTGTTGGATAGAGAGAAAGAGGCACTGGAACAGGTTCATCTTCTGCAATAATTTTAAAATTAGGTAGTAACATAACTATAGAACAGAGACTTTGAATGTGAATAGGGGGAATTCGGTATATTTTTTTTCTGCAGAAAAACTGGAAGGAAGGATGACACTTTCTGTGTAACTTCTTTTTTGGTTTGAAAGGGTAAGTGACTATATTAGAGCACTTTGATGGGTTTAGGTCTCATAGGGGAGTGGTGCTGGTAAAGTTGAAGTAAAGAGGGGATGACTAGATGACTTGATTAAGTGAGGGTATAAAAGGTTTAGTTTCATGTGTGCGAGTTGTTAAATTAAGAGATGTGGGGTTTGAAAGATTGAGAGATAAAATGTTAGAAATTATGATTGGGGCGGTTTGAAGTTTAGTATGTAAGATATTTTGAAGATTTAATTCAATCCAGCAGCCCAGTTTATATTTGAGGTGATGTTTTAAAAGTGCATGAATTGATGTTTAATTTTTATGTTTCTTCCCAGTGGTCAGAGAGTGAGAGAAGTTGAGGATTTGTAATTGAGACCCGTAAGTATTAGGAGAGGTTATTAGGAATAAGAAAATTATGAGAGGCATTTTAGGAAGATAAGAGAATACTTTATGAATATGGAGTAAAGGGATAAAGAGTATTTTGTTTTTGTGATTATTATGGTGGAGTAATTGTGATTGGATTAATCTTAAAGTGTAATATTAGCAGTATAGTTATTATTACTATGAAGATGTCTATTGGTGAGTATTAAGGAAAGTAATGATTGAAATTTTATGGGACGTATCTTTTAGAGTGTTGGAACCTCAGGTGGAGGATGAATTTTGTTTTTTGGGACCTCTGGAATCTAAGTGAGTTTAAGTTTTAGGGGGCTTGTTTCTTGAGCTCAGTATGAGGGAAGATTTTTAGGTGTCATCTGTTGACCTGTAGTAATAGTTGGATTAAGGAAAGCTTAGTGCGAGATATATGAAATTATCCAAGAAATGAGGCTAATTTTACTGCAGTAGGTGTTGATAAAATTACTCCATGGGGTCCTTGTCATTTTGCCTCAAGTTGTTTTTTGGGATGATTAGGAGGAGCTACTAGAACTTGATCTCCTGGGTGAAAGGAGGTAGGTAATGAAGGTGTTGGGATAGGAAGAAGTGTGTCTGTTTGTTTCTTTAAAAGGGATCAGATATACTGAAGAAGAGAGGATAAAATGGAGGGAGATGATGGGCTATTTGATGGTGTAAGTCCTGGAGGAAGAATGGGTCTACCAAATATTAATTTAAAAGGAGAGAGGTTAGAGGGTTTTTTGGAAGGGAAGGAAGGCATAGAAGTGCCAGGGATAGAAGAGTGATTCAGTTTAAGTGAAGTTTAAGGGAAAGTTTGGTTAATATAGATTTTAGGGATCTGTTAGACCTTTCAATCTTCCTTGAAGATTGAGTATGGAAAGGAATATGGAAATGTCAGGGGATACCTAAGGCTTTGGTTAAGGTTTGAGAAATGGTGGAGGTGAATTCAAGTTCATTTTTGGACTCTAAAGAACAGGGGATTTCAAAGCTGGGAATAATGTCTTGGAGTATGATAGAGGCAACAGTGGTGGTCCTTTTGTTTGTAGTAGGAAAGGCTTTAATCTAACCTGAGAAGATATTTATTAATACTAAGAGGTATTTATAATGTTTGATTTTAGGTATATGTGTGAAATCAAGTTGCCAGTCTGTTCCAGGAAAAAGTCTCCTAGCCTGGCGAGTTGGAAAGTGTGGGAGGCGAGACTTCGTTTGTGGGTCAGAGTGCTGGTAGATTTCATAGTAAGTTGATTCAGAAACTCTGAATCTATTTGTGAGAGAGCAAAAAAAGCTTTAAGAAATTGTAGTAAAGTTTGAGAGTTGGGGTGAAATAACTTGTGGAGATAGATGAGGAGGTCATGAGTGGGAGGTTGATTTGTTTCTTCTACTGTAGTAGTAATAGGAGTAGAAATAAGTAGGAGGTGAGAGGAGGT
>CAUYPK010066848.1:0-67954 GCA_963574355.1 Loris lydekkerianus | reverse complement strand
TTGTAAGATGCAAATGTCCCCACAATAACTAAGAAAATGCCAGGAAGGCTATGTTAACCATTGTGATGAAAATGTGTCAAACGGTCTATGAAGCTAGTGTATGATGCCCCATGATCATATCAATGTACACAGCTATGATTTAATAAAAAAAAAAAAAAAGAAAGAAAGGAATTCACCCACATTTGTAGGTAATACAGGTGAAATATGATAAAGAGTTCCTTGGGCTTGCTCTCCTACCTTGAGCTTGCAAGTGATAGAGACTTTTAAAAGTGCAAGTCTGCGGCTCCAGGGGCTGTTCCATACTGCATAGCTCTAGATTTGCAAAGCGAACTCAAGGGAGCCTGTATGGTTAATTAACACTCTTGCTGCACCTATGCCAATAATGAGGCCAGACCTAATGATCACATCTTCATTACGATCAAGAGTAACCTTTGGAGTTTTTATGCTTACAAAGGGGGAAGTTGTTAGAAAACTGCAAAGACGTTAAAAGGGGAGGAAAGGATTAGTAGGTGTTCTTCCAATAGAATGTTAGGTGTTTTCCTCTGGGTTATCTGATTCTATACAAATTCTGCCTTTTTTTTTTTTTTTTTTTTTTTTTTTTTTTTTTTTTTTTTTAACGGTTTTTTTTTTAAAAATTGGTTTTTTGTAATTGTTTATTGTAATTTTTTTTTATTTTTTTTTTTGTTTTTTTTTTTTTTTTTTTTAGCTACTTTATAACCCTGTGAATTGTACAAAACTGAGAGATGGAAATGATTATCGTCCAGAGATGGAAATGAATTGTGTGTGATTGAGATGCAATTGATTTCCCCTGTGAACAAGGCCAGTTTTTGTATCTATTAGCAAATTCATTTCAGCATTCCTGATTGCTGTTCTTTGAATTCTCCTTTGAATCATTTTTAAAAAACATTTTACTTGTTCCTTCATTAATAACTCATTATTAAAATAATAATTGTTGACACAATTACTTTATAGGAGAATCATGGTTTTACCATTGTAAAAAATAGATATATTTACCCTAGTGTTTTTTAAAGTCTCAAATATACTTGAGTTTTATTTAGATATAAAGGGTAATATCAAGATCCAGTTTTATTTTCTTCAAAAACTAGCCATTTTTTCATCATTTATTTTCCCCATTGGTTTGAAAGTCTGCCTTTTTGGTATTATTTGGGCCATTTAAGTGTTCTTCTTTTTTGCTTTCTTTCTTTTTTCTTTTCTTTTCTTTTTTTTTTTTTTTTTGAGGCACAGTCTCACTCTGTCACCTGGGTAAAGTGCTGTGATGTCACAGCTCACAGCAACCTCAAACTCTTGAGCTCAAGCAATCCTATTGTCTCAGCCTCCCAAGTAGCTGGGACTACAGGTGTGGATCACCATGCCTGGCTACTTTTTCTATTTTTAGTAGAGACAGAATCTTGCTCTTGCTCAGACTAGTCTCCAATTCCTGAGCTTAGGCGATCCTCCTGCCTCAGCCTCCCAGAGTGCTAGGATTACAGGTGTGAACCACCATTTATATGTTATTATAATCTATTTCCATACCAGTATAAATCTGTTTTTAAGCACTATAGCTTATACAACATTTTGATAATTTGGCAGGTTTTTACATTATACTGACCAGACCTAAGAACAAATTGTTCTGCCAACTTGGATTAGTCTGCAATTTAAAGTAATAACAGTTTTAAAAATTAGTATACAAAAACTGGCCTAGTTGTTTGGGCCTCCTCCACTCCTTGCAGACAATCCTAACCAAGCAGAACACAACTATGAATCTAGATGGTAAATACACAGGGCCTCTGAGTTGCAAAGTTATCATTAAGCCCACAGCTTATTCCATAGGAAAGGAGAATAATCATACCCTGACAATTATATGAAAAATAGGGCAGAATAGAACAGCACCAGCACACATCCATAGAGAGAGTGGAAGGAAGAAGTCAGAACTATCACAGGCACTGCAGGGCCTGTCCTTTTGATTTAGAACAAAATCTGTTCATAGTCTCCATAAGCCTTTGATTATACGAGCTTTTACGACTGCCTGGGTTTGAAAGTGATAATTACTCACTGACACCCTTCGCCCTTGGGGTTTTGATCAATTAAGACGTAGACACAGGAGGCATCTGAGGATAAAAATATCAGCTTTATTCCTAATGAAGCTAGACTGGACTGCACGACTGAGATTCCTGTGCCCCAAGTTTCTACCTCGAGTTCCACATGTTGCCAACATGGCCCCACAGAATGAGCTCCATCAACTGGGGAGCCCAGGGAGAATCCAGGTGGCAAGGTGGGCCTCACACCCAGCCACATCATACGAGGCCCAGGCTATTTCTTGACTAACTCTGTTCATAAGAAGGACTTGGATATCAGACTTACGGCCATCTTGCTGGTCTGGTATAGTTTTTTAAGAGGAAAACTAGATTCCCTCCTATAACACAGGACAGAAATTAATACTCACAAAGATGAACTTGAGTTTAAAAAGAAAACATTATGAGGTGGCTCAAAGGAGTAGGGGGCTGGACCCAGAGACCAGAGGTGGAGGGTTCAAACCCGGCCCAGGCCAAAAAAAAAGAAAACAATATGTTCAAACTACTTTGATTATAAGAATGGAGAAATATGCTATGTTTCAGACAAGTTAGATTTCTATCAGAAGATATATATGTATTGCATATATATATATATAAACACATATATATGTATATATAGACATCTTTATATAAAGTTCAGGCACTTAAGTAGACACTTCCATGATCTGGAACTGAAAAGTGTGTATAAACCTTTCTCCAGCAAACCTGAATAGTGAATATAGCACTTAATTGCCCACATCCAAAAAGAATGAACACAGAATTTCTAAATACTTTCAGTTCACATTTTTAATGTTTAAAAACTATGTTAACAGAGCAGTTATAGAACAGAACTTCTTACATTTCTTTATTTACATTCCGCCCTGCAAAGAACCCAGCTCTATTTGATTAACTATGAATAGGAAAGTTTTGTGACTTGCGACCTCTCTTCAATCACCCATCTGAGATTCATTTATAAGGTTTTTACGTTAATAAAACAGTGGTGTGCTCCATGTACTGGACTCAGATGAAGCCTAAAGTACACTGGACTCTAGAGAGTGAATGAAGATTAAGATTCAAGTGTTTGGGGAAAAAATTACATACCACAGTCCATGTTGGCGTCAACATTAAAATAAAAGGCAACATGCAAGACTTTCAAAGCTTGATAAAATAATGGTTGTTTTCTTTCCTTTAAATTTGTGCTACCATTCAGGTTTTCTCCCTTCTCAAAGATCCCAAAGTTTGGGAAATGCAGCAATTCCATTTGGGAAAAAAAAAAAAATTCTTCTCCCCAGCTTCTGTTTTCATAAATACCATGCAGTGGTATCAATGTTAACAGCAAAAGAGCATTATAAAGAAACAATTTGCCTTTTGGGGTATATCTGTTTCTATATGACAATGATTTGGATCTAAATATTCCTTATTTGTAACTCATAGGACTACCTTTTAAATAATTGAACTTAATATCAGCACAAGAAACCAATGTAGCTATTTCTCAGACATTTCTTTTTCTAAACAATTAAGTAATGTTTTATGTTCCAAGTTTATACTGAGAGAACTATGTTACCTGGGAGAGAATGAAGATTTTCCTAATTGCCAAACAAAACCACTAATGTCTATGGAACATTTATTCTTTATATGTGGATACTAGAGACTCCTATTTCAGTGTGGCTTAACAACTGCAAAAATATACAGCCTCCTATTTATTTACATATTATTTACATACAAAGGAGTATTTCCTGCAATAAGCCTCAGCTGCATAGATTCTTCCTTTACAAACATAAATTTGAACTTGTATACAGACAGGCCCAGTTTCATAGCCCTTCTTCGGAGAAAATCCTGAAGAAAGAGAATGTCTGTGCCTTGTGAATTTTACATGCTTTTCAAGAATTTTTTAAATTTAATGGTATTTTTTAGTTGTTAACCATCCCACCCCCAATTTGCACCCCAAAACCTTATATCGTTATAAATAATTCACTGTGTTTTAGAGGAAGTATGTTCTTTTGCTAAAGGATTCTCAGTTCTGCCTTCCCTAAGGAAAATCGTTAGTATTACTAAATGGTAAGAATCCCTATCTTCTTTGTTTTGAAAATGGCTAATACTTACATGGTGAACTTGAATAGGGGAATTGTATTCTTAAAGATTATACCCTTTCTAAGCCTCACGCCTGGTAAGACTGATAGACTGAGGGAGACTAATAGGTTTTGCTCTAAGGTGTAACATTAAGTATGTGATCACATCTCTGCTCATCTCCCCACTCCAACTAAATGTGTCCATCTAGCCTCGTGCCCACCCCAGACAGGGAACTGAGCTCTTCATTCCTTTCAGAGCAGTTTGCTGCTCCTCTAGCAGGGTAGACCATTCAGCAGAGAAATCACATTTAAAGGACAGGATTATTGTCACATGAGGAACTCAGACATTCTGGGAACTCACCCCTGACATGAGTTCAGTGTTTCTGCAAAGGTTGCACTTACAAAGGGTATTTTCTTTTAACCTCTCCCAGCCAAAAAAAGTCTCCCTTTTATTTCTCTGTAGCTTTAAAAACTACAGTATTACGGTATTATTTTACCTCAGCCCAAAGTAACACCTGAGTGTGGGCAGACTGCATTTATGACTGTGCACCTGCACTAGCATTTCCAGTGGGAGGGGGCAACCAGGTGACAGCACCAGAGCCCTCTCCCTTTCTGCTGTTGCAGAGGCCCCCGCTGCCAAGGCCCTTTCCTTTCCTCCCTCAGTCCTGGCTCCCATTGCTCACCTCATGAATCCTGGGGACCATCTTCTGAGGTAGGACTAATGGGGAGAGAAAGGGAGAGACCACTAGGCTTGGAGTGGGTCCCAAACTCCAAGTGAATCAGAGCCACCTGGAGGTCTCATTAAAATGCAGGTCACGGGGCCCCACCCTCACAGTTTCTGATTTCACCATGTCTGGGGTGGGACCTGAGAATTCACATTCTTACCCAGATGCTATGGGTCTGGGGACTGCACTGTGACAACCAGCTGTCTTAGAGGCTCCAGCCCCACTCCATAGAGAAGTGGGTCCTGGCGTGGGAGGTGCCCCCTGGAACACTGAGGGCTCTTACCACAGTTCTGTGCCCACCCCAAGGCCACCATCAGCGCCCATCCGAGCCTTTCTTTTTTCTCAACAAGTTCTGTAAATGTAAAAAAGGAAGGTGGGTAGGACTCCTCCTGCTCTCCTCCTGATTACTGGGCAGTTAAACTGTGGTTACCAGCACTGAAACCCTTAACAGTGCTGTGTGCTGGCTTCGACTGGCATGTGGGAGAAGCTATGCAGCAACAGGCTTTTCTGCAGCTACAGGGAAGGAGATGAGCTGGAGGAACAAAAGGTTGTATGAATAGAGCAGGCAGGCCGAGCCTGAGACCTGAAGGGTACCAGCCTAAGACTATCCCTGGCAATCCACAGAGGCCTCCTCATCCTCCTCCCTCTCCCACCACCTGACCCTGAACTTACTCATCCTGGAGTAAGGATGCCTTTGCTGGAGACCCTGCTTCAGGCCACTCTGGTCACCTCTAATCTGGTGGCAACTCTACTATCCCCACTGTCCAGCAGGTGGTATGCGACTGAGATGGACAGTCCAGATTCTACTAACATACCCCTAGAAACAATAGCATGTTGGGTTGTTAGGTTCTTCAGCAATCTTATTAAAATATTCTATTTCAGCTAAACTAGATGGTCTGGGGACCCTAACTACCACATATAACCTGGCCTCTAAAGGAAAACACATTCCAGGTTGCAAATAACCAGCTTATAACATTTTAGAACATGACCTCCTTATAAAAATTGGAGACGGCGCCTAAACAAGAGTAGATTCCCTTCCCGTGCATTTTTCACTACCCCCCACTTCTGGGAAGTTAATAGACAGTAAAAGAGGGACAGGATTGACAGTATTCTGTGTTACAATAACTAGAGAATCCAAGGTATGAAACTGGCACTGTTCACTAGCGCAGAGATCCTATCTACCAAAGGAAAACGTGCTACTCCCCATGGTTAAGGTATAGTAAATTAGTCTATTAATTTAGCAGAAAAATTTCTATAGCACTTGACTGTGCTGTTTAAATTCTACCTAACATCTTAATACATGTATTTTTGGCTACCAGTTCACTATTCTGAGCAAGAATAAGAGCAGTACACCTTACAACTAATCCCACAGAAATGATGTAATCGGTGATATTTGACAAATTACAGGAGGGTCTATGATATTCAGTCAGCAACAAACTTAGATAAACATACAAAGAAGGTTTTAAAAAATATGTGATCTTACAGACATCTACAACCATGTGCTTCCTCTAAATAAATATATTTTAAATAATAAAAAAATCCCTTGTACTGATACATAAAACCCAGAGACCCCCAAAATATCACTGCACATTCCAGAGTTAATAATTTTCTAAGTTGACTTCATGAATGGAAAATGATTTGTTACAAAGTAATGAGGAAAATAGAAAGTAGCATGATATAGCTTTCAACTACATGATGTGTTTTTAAATGTAGGGTCACCCCACTACCTGGCTATTTCATTGCTTGGTGGTCTAGACAAGCTTCGAAAGCTTCACTGAGTCTCGTCCTGCTTGGTTTCTATCGTTGCTCACGTAATATGGAAAACACTTCTGAAAAGGACAGAGATGGCTGTGGAATTTACTAGGTAGGTATTCTGAAATGAATCTGAACTCTGGCCTAATTTGGATGCAATTCTACAACTTCATTTGCATATATTAAAAGCTCTATGATGACGCAATGCAGGAAATAACCTTTCATTCTCCCCCAAGAGGATCACAACAGGTGCTTTCAATGCCTGTCTTATCTGCGGGACACGAGTCTTTAAAGGAAGGGGTCATTTCCGTGTTATTCTTGGTGAGAATGAAGTCCCTTTGGGATTTGAGTCGGGAAGAAAAAGAGCTAAGTGCCTGGAAACTCTGCCAACAGTCTTTGGTTAGATGCTACTTATCTCCAAATAAGACATCTGTGCTCCGTGAATTTACGTGCTTGGAAAATTCAATGAGAATATAGGTAAAACACAAGTCCTGCTTCGAGAAACCGGCTCACGGAACATGCATGTTTCTTGCCGTGTGCAAGCTGCAGAACATTCAATCACGAGTGAGGGCTCAGTTTCGGGTAATGACCCCCATTCCTTTCCCAGTGACCTTGTCCCCAGCTCTCTTCTCTTTCAGTCTCTGTGGTTTCCTTCTGCTTCCTTTCGGAGAGATGAGAGTACAAGGCAACTCTGTCCTCCTGCATGGGCCAGCTGGGACGGGTAGGTATGGCCTGCCCCTTGGTTGGGGACCAGAAGAGGAGACAGCGCAGACACTGGGGCCCTCCTATCTTCCCCATGTGGGGGAAGGAAGATACATGCTAATCTGTATCAGGCTCTTCACAAAGACTATCTCTGGGGTTTTTCCCCAAGACTCTGGATGGAGAGTTAATGAAGAAGAAATAGAAATGAGGCTTATTTAAGGTACAAAAACTTGTATTGCAATAACCTAGATTTATAGATACAAAACAAGTCTTTTAAAGACGTCCCTAAAGTGCCCAATATAAAACAGGAATTACTTATCTCAGATCAGCCTTAATTAGGTACACATTATTCTCTGTACAAACAGCTAGTGGGCATGACTAAGGGCTGCTGGGCTTATGATTTACTAAAACACTTTTTTCTCCCTTCAACAATACAGGTTGGGGGGTTGAAGGCTATCTGCATCAGAGGAATATTTTCTCACGCATTTTGGACAATCCTTTCACAGCAGATGCCATGGGTCTCCCCTAGCAAAAGCTGACTCAGACTGGAGTAACTTTAACAAGTCACCAAAAGGGAAACAAAACTTCAGTTGCCCAAATGTGTGACTTAATTTAAGTACCATGGCAAGAATCCTTCCCACCCCCTTCCCAGCTGAGAACACTGGCTGGAGAAGGACTTTGTATGGGAGGGATATAGTCCCAGCCAGGCCACCAGCTGCCAGGCAATCAGAGCCACCTCAAATATTGGGCATGCTCTAATCCTGCAATCACATGTGTCCTACGACTCTCAGAACATTATCCCTGTGTGCTATGTTAACCAAAATAGGCAAATTATTTACGAAACCATTTTTTTTTTCTGTAAAGCAAAATAAATATATACAATTCAAGATTCTTTTCTCTTCTAAAAAGGTATAGATAGTGTGAGCTGAACATCAGTAGGAAAATTATTTCAGAATCTGGATGTATAATAAATAAACACGATTGATGATCATGTTTTCCAAAGTCCTAAGAGGCTGTGAAGCCACAAAACAGACAGCGATGAGAGTGAAAAAAAGTAATTGATTGTGGAAAGTACTGTAAAATACAGTTTCATGAAATTTGAAAAAAAAAAAATCTCTAATCCCTAAATTGATCCCAAATCTTGGAGGGACGTGACCCATTATAGAAATAGGTTTCTTATTTTGTGATCAAAGTGTTATTCCATCTTAAGTATCCTGAAAATTTCTGTTTGCTTCTGTAAACTTGCAAAAGAAGTGATGAGAAGTGGCTGACGTATGGAGACTTGACTGAGTAGATGATGACAGGAATGTTGTCTTTCCTCAGCTGGTCTCAGTGGCCTTCGTCACCATTCGATGAGCAGGCCCAGTCATAGATGACCAAGGGAATGCTGACCAAGGAGAACAGCACCCCCAGACACAAGAAAAGGGCAGCCTGGAGCAAGAGAAAGGCACGGGTTACTCTCGGTGCAGTGAACATTTTCTACACGTACCTGGGGGAAAAAAAATAAAAGTTTTCCCTCTCCCTTCGTATCCCCTTGTGTTTGGATTTGTCACAACCTAAAATTGTGCACATCGGATTCTACCTGGGTGGGAAAAGAAGAAAAGCAAGCCACGCAAATCACCCACTACGTTTTGTTCTTTGCGTTCACAGTCACCTCAAGTGTATCTACCGTTCCACAAATGATGCTGTGTCCTTATAGCTCCTCTCTAAGAGATTACAATCAACTAACCACCAACCAACTAATAAAAAAAGGCCTTGGAAAATATTCAGGTCACCTCTTAATAGTTACCTGCCAACCTAGCTTATCACTGGCAGGCAAACATTTCTGTTTGAAATGTAGAAAAGTCATGCAAAGTAGATTGGAAAACAGCTGGCAAAAACTAAGTCACTTGAATGGCTGGTAAAGGCCACCAAATCTAGAGAACATACGATGTCAATCACTTGGCCGTGAGCATGTCCAGTGAGAGTTTGCAGGGAGAAGGATATAGCACAGTCACGGGTCCAGCCTACCTCCCTGTGGCCCCTACAGGACAGAGCATGTGTCTAACGCCATTTGGTGGACCCTGCCACCGGTTTTATTATGGGAGCCGTGTTGGAGAGGCCCAGAGGATTCATGGGCAATAGGCCTACTCTGTTTTCAGATTTAATTGGAATATATTTTTCTGCTGTGCCAGAGTGACTGCTCTTTCTTCTCTGTCCTCATGAAGCCCCTACAGGTAGGGCACAGAGGGATTCTGGATTTGTGGCTTCTGGAGTGAGCCTCTTAGGGGAACAGGAGGCTCTGCCGGCATCAATGCTGCTTCCCTGAAATGCACAGGACCATCCCTCCTGCCTAAGGTCCCTCAGCTGGGTCTGTTGACTCAGGTAACAAGGTCAGTTGCAGTGCTTACACTAGCTGGGAGGCTGAGAAGCCCTCTTCGAGGCCGAGCAAAATGGTGCTCCAGAAGGGACTCAGGTAGCAGCCACTTCACCCCTGCTTCCCTCACTTTCTCCAACTGCACCACGTTCAAGAAGCCCTTGAACTTCACCAGACCTGGAAACAAGAATCCCAATATAGAAAGGTAGTTTTTGAATCCAGGTCTGTTGCTCCAAAGCATTGCTGTGAAATCATAACATGACTCTTTAAGCTAACTCAGACATTTTCACTGAGAAATCACACTCCCTGGGCTGTCGAGAGGAGCTGCGTGACTAGAAATCATACAGAAACAGTAAAAATCAGTGCACTGCACAAAATCTTTAGAGTCTCTCTCCATGTCAGAGCTTGCTAAAGACAAAGTCTGGTCCTCTAAAGCCCAGGAGGATGAAGGTCCATTCTCCTGGCTGGCTGTGCCCTAGAGCGGAACAAAAGTCAAGGCACAAAGAGAGTAAAACCAGAAGAGATATTTTGAGGGATGGAGAACATTTTGATGTGATATTTTAAATAACCTAAATGGGAAAGCTAAAAGGGCTGCTGCTTTCCTTCAAGGCAACTGAAAATAGTCTTAGATGGTAGAGAGATGGACTCTTCCTTTGGTAAATTCAAATGGAAAACTAATCAGAAAGGTTAGTGTAGCTAGCAAGAGACGTACCCAAATTCTTTGAGTTCCTTTATCTCCATCTTGGTTTGTGATTTTTAAATAAAGAGACGAAGGAAGAATGAAAATGAGCATATTAGCAGATGTAACTCCTATAAAATAAAAAAGGGATACAGTTTAGAGTCACCATTGTGAAATTTTAGCTAAGGATTGCCACAGAATGACGTGCGAAGTTCTAAAGCCATACCCACGACCCCGAAGATGTCCTTCATGGAGGGAATGAAGATCACTAACAAGTTGATGATAACCAGGAGTATGAAGGTGACCACAGTATGACGACATAAATTAAACTTGGTTTTTTTAGCCAGTTCAAATAAAGATGAACGAACCTGCAGGAAAAGAAAACAGACTGTGTAAGGACCTATAGCCAGCTGACTCCACTTTCTCAGCAGAGAAATCAATTTATTGGTGCACAGGAATTTGTAAAATGTTCGGTAATATCTAGTGAATTTATAGATAGCTTAACAGTTCTGGAAGTAGGGGGCCTTGCCTTGGAAGAAAAAGTATTTTTTATCTATGAATAGTAGGCGTTTTTAGGGGGGAGAGGTAATTTCTTTGTTTTATCTAAGAATTGAGCGTTCCCTTCTGGTCCTATCTTCTCCTATATGACTGAGATCTAAACATTTCACCTGTATTTCTTAATAGAGAAGAGGGACAGGTTCATTAAAATGGAGAGTCATTCCATCAGCGGGTACACTGACTCACTGACGCCACTTGTTTAACAAAGAGCTTGAACTCGGCCTTGAGATTCCTTCCTGGATGCAGTTTCAGCAACCCAGGAACGTTACCTGGGGTGAGCTTTCTCTGCCACGAGCTCCTGACCGCAGAAGGAAAGCCGAGACCTTGGCTTTTCTCAGATTGCACCGAGGCCTTTACTCACCGTGAAAAACAACACCGGCACAGTGAGGATCACGGCGACAATGACAGCCAGCCGCACGGTCAGGATGAGAATGTCGTCTTTACTCTGGTACTTGTGCAGGAGGTCTGACTGCACGTTTTCTGAATAAGGGAAGAACAAGAGGGTTTTGAAAGGAGACAGTACCTCACTGAAGGACGGTTTTTCTGAACAATCAAGAATTTTTGATGGAAAGGAAGGAAAGCGATGGCTGAAGTGCCTATTAAGACAATTAATGAAGTTGGAAGAAATATCTGCGTATGAGACATGCTCAGCGGGCCACATGTAACTTTAGCTACCAGGAATTCAAACCACATAGACTGGGAGTGCTTCATGTATACTAAATTACACCTAGGCGTACAATGGGATTAAAAATGAAATCTAGGGTTGAAGCACAAAGCCCTCCTTAATCTAGATTTTCCTCCAACTGACTCTTCAAACCACACCAAACAGTCACAGGTCACACGGGGCCATCTTTCAATCTCTCCTCATGTAACCCAACTTCTGGTGGCCATGCAGCAGAGGTGTGAGCTGAATTTAACCACTATTGGGAAATAATTCTTCTCTTCTCTGTAGGTTTTTCTTGTAAAAAAAAAAAATAAATAAAGTATTTCACTTATGTACTACTTTGAAGCTTTTCTCAACTCTGAACTACAGAAAGTGTTACTTCAAAGACTGTCGTGGCCAGCACGGCGTCATGAAGAGCATAAAATGCTCTCTCTCTCTCTCTCTTTTTTTTTTTTTCAGTTTTGGCCAGGGCTGGGTTTGAACCCACCACCTCTGGTATATGGGGCAGGTGCCCTACTCCTTGAGCCACAGGCACCACCCACTCTCTCTTTTTGTAAGACATGATTTCCTCTTTCGTCTCTTCCCAGGGCTTCTCAGGGCACCAGCTTCAAGCTACTGGGCGTGGAATTCAAATGCTAATCTGTACCCTAGAGCTCAATTTCAGTCTCTGAGAAAGGACCATAGGTTATAATAAAAATCTCATTAGTTCTAATTTCCTTGATTCAAAATTCATAACCACTTAAAAATAGCTGAGCCTTTTCCTTTAACCTAAGGGTAATAAAATTGTTTGGTATTCTAGGATATGTGAAAATAGATGGATTTACAAAGAAAAATCATAGCTTGAAGATGGGAACAGTGTGTCTGTTCAACCAATGCTAGTTCTTCCTCTTTCCCTTCCTTTCCCCAAGGCCAGCCGTGCAACACTGTATGAATCTTAGAAATACTATTTTTGTGCAAACAATTACATATGTTATGTATGAATCCATTAGACAATGTCATTCTCTATTACTGGGAAAATGATAATACTGCTAACTGTATAATCAGTGTTGCCTTTCTCTCCAGGCTGAATTAATAATCTCTAAATGGGTGTATATTTTGAGAAATTTGTGTTTATGGAAAAAAGTGTCCCAAAGCAGTATTATTTGACAGGGAAGACGGTTTATATGACATATGATTGAAATATGTGTTTTAAAATTAGGTTCCAATTACAATGATAATAAAAGACCTTTTAAACAAACCTAAAGGATAATTTGAATAGAAGAAGATGAAGATATAGCAAAAACAGCTGAACTGTTCATATGGGGTCAGCAAAAGCTACAAATTTGTCCCCCTCTTCAGATTTCATTTCTTTTAACTTTCTGTCTCTCCTTCAAGTCTTTGCAAGGCTCCAACTTGGGTGAACAAGCAGGCATTTCTTTCTTTCTTTTTTTTTTTTTTTTTGCGTTTTTTAGCTGGGGCTAGGTTTGAACCCACCACCTCCAGCATATGGGGCCCAGCACCCTACTCCTTGAGCCCCAGGCGCTGACCCAGGCATATCATTTTTAATAAACGCAGAGCGTCAGGGGCGTGGCATTGTGCTGTTTTTCACTTTCCACGTGTCTCTGTCTCTCTTTTCTATTAATGGAACCTGACCCAATTTGCAGTGTCAATTAGGAAAGGCTTCTCTGGTATAATTTCAAACTTTCCTCAGTCAGGTGGCGTACTTCTAAAATGCAATTTCTTTTAAGGGTACTATTCAGAGAAAAAAATTACAGTATGTTGTTTCAGTAATTATTCTATGCTGCAGTCTGTAAGACTACTTAAAGGGACCATCACCGTCTGTTTCAAGTAGAAGGAAAAAAACAGCAAAACGGATGGGTGGCTTTGTTGCTTTCTTTGGCTTCCATGTTAAAAGTTACTTTAATACTAATCTTTACTAATTTATTAAAAAATACTTAAATTTATGTACCAGCAGAAATGACTTACCATAGAATGTCAAATAGCCAAAAATGGCCGTCAAGAAATACATTACGAACATGGCGAAAAAGGAGATGTTGGAGACCATCTGCATTCTTTTCTGCGATCGGCTAAAAACAAAGATAAAGGAATTTGAAAAAAATCAAAGATCGTTTCGCTGAATTTAAACATCAGGGTTAACACTGAAAAATACTAACTTATCTTTTCTTTTATCAGGTTAGGGCAGATCTGACCAGCTGAAATGTCCCATGGCAACTATGCCAGTTTAGAATAACTCCCTTTACACTGATTGGTTATTGCGAGGGAGAGATCCTTGGAACATACTCCCTTGAGTGGTTCTTCCCCATTCTTTTAAAAGAACATCAAGTTCTCATCAGAAGGGCAAATAGTACTTTTTTTTTTTTTTTTTTTAATATTTATGGTTGATATTATCTCCACGCTGGCTGGGCACAGGAAAAAGGCACACACACACACACACACACAGACACACACACACACACACACACACACACACACACAGTGCTATTCTTGTTCTCTGAGCCCCATTGATCAGTGGAAGAGCTGGAACGTGACCTCAGGGGTTCTGTCTCTGAAAGCAGCAGTTTAGATTCTGGTTCTCCCATTGAGTAGCCCCAGGCAGCACCTGAAAAGTTTGTGTGTCACCAGAGCAACAAGTACCCAGGAGATCACAGCTGTTGATCATGGAGAGATCTGACCCTTAGGTCAAGTTTACTCTGGGGGTGAGATGACTTTTAAGATTCTTTGACTGCCCCCCGAAAATCTACAAGACTTGTGCTCAATATAGACCACAGATAGTGATACCATTTCACTGTGCCCTAACAAGGAAGCCGAGATGTCATTGGAATATGGAAAACAAGAAAAACTGAGAAGTATACACTTGAGAAAATTATAAATTAAAAGCTGGACTATTAAAAGATGCCAAAGACATACTTAAACTGCCTGAATACAGGACTATAACGCAGGAAATGATGTTCACATAGATAGGTGCAGATATTTCAAAATTTAACCATGTATCAATTAAATATGAAAGAGGAAGAATCAAGAGTGAATCCAATGCTAAATGACATAGACTTTACTTTTGTCAAAATGGAACAGTTACATTGTATATCTTTTCGGACTACTTTTATATGTTATAAACAGTAGGTTAAAAAGAGAAGACATAAGAAAGTTTATAAGCAAGATTTTAGATTTTTTGAAAATAGGAACCAGAAACAAATCTGTAGAATCATCTTAATAGTTTATAATGAATAACAATATTATTATTTTTTTTGTTTGTGGTATTAACATTACTTTCTTATTGTCTTATTCTCCACCCAAACTAACAGGCAAATCAGAGACAGTCTATTTAGCAGCTTATAAATAAATCTGAAGATTATTATCCACTTGTAAGCACAAATAATAGAAAGTAACAAAAATATTCAAACTCTTCTAAGTAATACAGTGTTTGGAAAATTAAATGAACCAAGCAGCCTATATGGTTGACCACTTTTTATATTTATGGCCAAAAATTTTTGCAGGTTTCTGATTTTTCTTGCTTTCTTGTTTCTTAAAATACAGTAACTGCTCAAGAACAGCAGAATTTTGGTAAATATTGAAGCTGAGTGATGAATCCCTGGAGGTTCATTATACCAAGCTGTTCACTTTAATAGAGTTCTTGCCTATTAATGAGGGGATGTAAAAATGAAACAAATCTCTTACTCTTTCAGCTCACTGTAAATTGGCAGGACTGATGGGTGGCAGACAAACGCAAATGCGATGGTTGGTAAAGCATACACGGTCTATTTGAAAGAAAAAAAAACAGACATTAGGAAAAGACATTTTTACCATAAAAATGATACTGCTCCAGTATTTCTGAGCTGTCTTTTTATGTGACGGCTCTTCAGAATCCCTGGATTATTGGGTTATTAGGAGGGTTTTGATCTCTAAAATAGAAGCAGCTTTTCTAAGAGAGCTTATCTAGCTCAAGCTCATAGGCACTTGTCACCAAGGGCCTTTAGATTTGGTTCAACTATAGTGTATGTTACAGGTACAGCAATACCCCCTGTTTACATGGCACTAGCCAGTTACATGGAATTTTTCCTATGTCACCTCGCTGGGTCCCCACGAGCACTCTGAGCAGTAGATAGACATTGCTGTCCTCCTGACTCCCTCCAACTTCCCAGGGGAAGTGAGGGGCTTGCCCAGGACTTCTACCTCTAATTTATCTCTATCAGGCACATCAAGTCAGACTTGAAAGATGCCCTCTCCAAAGAAAATTGGTTCCCTGTTGCACTTCTTATTGTGTATGCTCAGAGTAATAAGAAAAGAGTTGGGGCAGGGATATATCTATTTAGTTTTCTTAGACAAGGCTTTTAATACTCTCCAACTCATTCTATGCAAAAAGAAACTAGCAGAAACAGAAGGAAAAGTAATCTTCTGACCTTCCTCCACAGAGACACTATACCAGGCACAATCTAACAAAACCATGTAAAATACAGAACAGACCCTCATTTTTACACAAGACGTTGAGTGAGTTGCCTGAGGATTCAAACCCAAGTCTGGTTGACTCCCTAGGCCACTGTTCCCTACAGTATCAACAATATCGTAATAGTATGGAAGTATTTTTAAGTGCTAGTTTGTGGTGGTGTCTATATTTCAACGGTGCACGCTGAGGAAGTCTGTAGGATTCCTTTGTATCACCACCACAGAAGCTGCCGTGGGCTAAGGATGTTATAAATCTGTTTTTAAAGCATCACTCAGCACTCTATGCAGCAAGAAAGGGCCCGAGACAATATCAGAATCACGTTTTCATAGATCATGTTCACCGCTATCCCACCTGTACATGGGTAAGAGGGAGTATGAAATATAATATGTGTATGTTTCCCAAAGACCTGTAAATGAATTTTGGAACTTGGAAACAATAGTAGTACCTTGTGTTCTTTTGAAAATGAATACATTGAAAACTGTGACTTGGTGGTAGTATGACCAACATAATGCCCTTATTAAAAATGCTTGCTTTCATCTGTAAAGGATAGGGAAACTTACCTTTGAATTGAAGGTAACATATTTTGGCGTACACATGTCAGTATCTGTTGAATTATCACTTGCTGTTGAGTTTAGCTCGGAAACAATGCAGGGAATTTGAAATTTTTTGTAGATAACCTAGTATTAAGAAAAGTAGTAGAAACAACTAGAAATTAGTAAAGCCACCTAATGAACAATTATTACATAGCATTGTACCACGACAAACCCAAACCATTTCAATCAGCACTTACCACGATTAGGAAAAACACCATACAGCTCAAGGAAAATCCACTAGTATAGCCAAGATACCCTGTCAAAAAAAGGGAAAAAAAATAAATTGTTATTGTTATTTCATTCATCATTTCTTTCGATGTGTTATTTCAAGTGTAGTTTGAGGCTCCAATAATATACTTATAGTCGATGTGAGTATGAGATTTATTATCTGACAGTGCTACTTTATTTGGCAAAAAGTGGAGCTTTGAATAAAAACCTTATGTGTTTTGACTCCAGTTCTCCTTGGCACACTAGAGAACGTAGATTCCCAGAATCCAGGAAAAAAGGGCCAATTTTGGCCCTCTGTCTGTGGTGGTGCACTCTGGTGGAGTTCCACAGGCAAATCCATTCACTCCTAGATCCCCTTGATAGCTCTTTTTTATGCACTTATTGTGTGCATACTGAATGTCAGTTATACTACTTCTCTTCCCAAATGAGAGAGAGTAGACAAAAAAAATTTCTAATGATAAAATGAGTATCTGGGGATCTTTACCCAGCTCCCCTTAGAATGCCTGGGAGATCTCCAGCTGGCACCGTTACCTCCAGAGGGTAGTTAAGTGGTCTCTCGGGACTGCATGACTCTCACCCCTGGAAGAGCCCTTCTCTACATAACTGAAAAGACCTCGCTCTACTGGTATAGAACAGCCGAAACATAGACCCAGAAACTAGAAATCAAAAAGAAACCTTTAAAAGTTGACTTTTAAACCTCATAAAACAGCTAGAGAAGTCTGACTCTTTTTTTTTTTTTTTTTGGTCCAAAACAAAACAAAAAACTATGGCTCATACATGTTTTTGAAAAAACTTTATTCCAGACTTCTTCTTTGAATTAGCCCAGAATTGAAGGATGTATATATTTTAGGGGTTTTTGACTGGATGACACTGGCCTCATTCTTCAATGTAGAAATTCCCATAATATCAAGCATTCTTGTCTCCAAATAGAAGCATAAAAACCAAACCAATGTCTAAACCAAATGGCTATGACTGGAAAATTATCCATCATTTTGGACTTTCATTTCTCTTTCCCCCTTCACTTAGGCAAATCATTGAGATTGGCGAGACATTTAACAGTGATTCATAATACTTGGGGTGGGGGTACAAATGTAAGCAACCTTCTGTCTTGATACTAGATTTGAAAATCTATTTGCCTAATAATTAGTGTATTTAAGACTTTATATAAGGAGAATTCCATTTTCTGGACTTAGAATAGCCTCTCTCCTCCCTCGCCCCCCAACCTGGCAAAAAAAAAAAAAAGAAAGAAAGAAAGAAAGTAAAAGAAAAGGAAACAGCCCCATCTGTGTCTGTTCTCCCTTCTCCCCTCCATAGCTTAGGAGAGAGACTGGGACATTCTCATACTGACCAATGCTTTTAACCCAAGTTGGGCCTGATTAATACTTGCAATTTATCATTCACTTAATCTTTATCCTACACATGGAAGCAGAGGGAAAAGTTCAATTTTACTCCATTTTTGATTCATCTGGGTACTAAAGAGTAAGGTAAAAGCAAACCCTGTTCTTACCGAGGTTCTTCAAGAGACACAGAGGGAGAATTATGCCAAAAGTAACTATCACCACCAGAACTCGGCCATCCACGTACCAGGCTCTGGAAGACATTTCAGCAGTTTAGTTACATTTTTTTAGAAACTGACTTTTTTTCTCAAATGTAAAATCTCATGATATATTTTAATTACTTTTTCACTACTACCAATTTTTACTGTTAATTTTTTAAGTGATTATTCAACTTTCATCCAAACACTTTAACCCAATCTCTCCTCACTTACTATATACATCCTCACTCCCATGTAATGGAAGAAGGGATGTTGGGTTTTCGCCCTTCCCCACTGGCTAAATGCGGCATTCCTTTCAATTATTCACAAGGTTTCAAAGCTGAATGCATACATCGCATTCTGTCGGATTATAACTTGTCCTATCAATTGTTTAAAGAGAAAGTTCCTTTTTGTTTTGTTCATGTAATGTCAGTAAGAAACAAGGCACCACAGGTAGGCATTTCTCTTTTCCTAATCCCTTGGCTTTTGACCTTGAATCCTGAAGACAGAACCCTTGGAATTTTGGCTTTTATGATTCTCCCTTGAAGGAAAACAGAAACTAAAACTGATTAAGAACCGTTAAACAAGAGAGAGTCACAACACAAGCACAACACCAGATGTAGCTGCAACATTTTCCAGGGTTAGTTACACCTTTAAGGAGGTTGGCCCCTGTAAATTTTGCTCCCCAAATACAATATCCTTTCTTTAAGAAAGAGGCTATGACCTTCATTTTTTTTTTTTTCTTTTCACTTTCCACTTCTATGTAAACATATTAAATTATCTGTACCATGTCACAGAAACTAGAGCTAGATTTCATGCTCTTGGGAAAATTCAGTATCCACTGTTCACAGCATGACAGGTGAATCTACCTTTAGAATGTTCATATCCAGATGGCTCCACCTTCTTCTTTCATGTGTATAACCCCAAAGAAATTTATTGTTGAAATAACAGAGAAAAAAAACATCCCAGGAAAAACTTTCTGTACTTTTCATAAAGCAAAAATTTTGGTTACTCAGAACTGAAATTAAAAACATGTTAGTTAACATCACAAAATAATGGTCTATGACTTACGAAAACGCCTCTTCCTTTCCCATTAGAAACTTTATGGCAGAGGGTAGTTCATTTTTTACTATGAAGAGGTAGCTCAGCATTGCTAGAGGAAAATGAGAACATTTTCAGAAAGAAGATACTAAGGCTCATGTCTCCTGCTATATCAGAAGTTCCCAGCCGTTCTGAGACTAACCTTCACAAAGGCAGCTTTAGCTGCTCTCCCAGGATATTTACCTTTAAAGTGACTGCTGTCTCTGCCTTACCATTCATGTGCCATTTTGGCAGTAAGGATAATAACTTCTTTTTTTTTTTTTTTTTGAGACAGAGCCTCAAGCTGTCACCCTGGGTAGTCACAGCAACTCCTGGGCTCAAGCGATTCTCCTGCCTCCACCGCCCAAGTAGCTGGGACTACAGACGCCCGCCACAACGCCCGGCTATTTTTTTGGTTGCAGCTGTCATTGTTGTTTGGTGGGCCCAGGCTGGATTTGAACCCACCAGCTCAGGTGTGTGTGGCTGGTGCCTTAGCCGCTTGAGCTACAGGCGCCGAGCCAATAACTTCTTGATTTATGTCAAAATTCATGTGACTGCCCAACCACCGGTATTAAGGCTATGTATAGAAAAGCGTGTTCTGTTTACCTCCAGTGTTCTGTAGAGAGGTAGCCCCGAAGATTACGAGCTTCCCCGTGGTGCCAAAGACTTGTTCTCCCAGCTTTTCATAAACCATGCAGCCTGTTTTTGAGAACACAAGAAATGACCAGGTTCTAACAGTTAAAACAGCCAAAATTTCCTCCGTCTCTGGACCACTCCCCAAGTTACTTTGTCTCTTTCCCAATTCACACAAACAGCCACCTTGGCTTTGCAAAGCTTAAGGCCTTCTCGTAATAAAGCAACCTCTTGACATTTTAAAATGTCAGACACAACCACCATTTCTCCTTTTTCAAGTTGGCCTATAAAAGCGTTACAATTAAACTATTAGGTCATAAGACTTATTTTTTAAGCTATCTCTACCTTCCTGAGGGGGAAATTCCCAGTGATATTTTTCTTTGGTCTGGCATATATCATTAAAACAAAGCTTCAGTTAAAAAAAAAAAAAAATCCTGATGGTAGAAAAAGAAACCCCAAAAATAAAAAATTAAAAAAATCCTGATGGTTGAGACAAAAAGATTTTTTTTTTTTTGAGTTAATTACCTGAACTGATTAGGCTAATAAAAAATTATCTTAATACCAGCCCATCAATGCCTCTGTGTCCTAAATATAACGAGCTTAGAAATATCTTAATAGCTATTATGCAACATAAGAATTCTAAGCACTCGTAAAATTTAGTTCAAAGACATGCAACTCACAAAAGACCAACAGACAAATCTATCAAAAGAATAATTTGGCTGTAGGAAAAATTCAAAAGTGTTCAACTAGTTCATCCCAATAAATACTAAAAGTTGAAACCACCCTTTTAAAAAAAAAAAAGTTTGTATTTCTTTATAACAATTTAGTTCATGTGTTCCAAAAGTTCACAGAAAGCGATATGGGTCAGGCTAAAATTAAATCTTTGTTTAATTTTTCATATGGCCAGAGTTTAAACTGGCTAGATCCAGATGGAGCCTAGACCCTTAACTTATTACAAAATGTTCCAGTTAAATGGAATCATCTATACACAATCATAGCTGACCGATGTGGTTTCAGTGAATGTAAAAGTCAAAGAATTACAAACATAATCCAGTGTCCCAGGAATAGAAAAATAAACACTTCAGGTATAACACTGCCCAGAGGACTGGATGCCTCTTCACAGCCCTCGCACTCACTCCCACATCGCCTTAGGAGCAACATTTCCTCCCCGGAATATTCACAAAAGAGAATGAAAGGTCTGTTTACTTTCAAAACCTTGGAAGCTATAATATAAAAATGAGATCTTTGTTCTAGGTTCTTAAAGGCCTAAGGAAAACTGAAACCTTTAAAATGAAATCATGTTAACCTAGAAAAACAGGTATAATTGAGAACTCATTGTCAATGACAGCATTAGTTGTTCACTGTCTGTTGACAATTTAATTTATACTTTGTGCAGCTGTTTTCTCTAGGTAAATACCACCAACACTTTTTCAGGGATGGTAGGTCAGAGCAACCTTTCTTTTCTATAACCACATGGTGGTACAGAGAGACCATCACTTGTTCACAGTATCACCAGGGAAATCATTCACTTTGGCTTTAACAAAATCAAATGGATTCTCAGCTTACCTGTTTCTTTTGAGCAGATCAATAGAAGGTTTATTGAATATATAGACAGCAGTGTCACAGAAGTCAAAAGTATCCTAAATGGAACAAAATAAATCTTGTAATAACTAGAAAAATATATATATTCTGACCTTACATTTCAGAAGGGCAGACCATATTTATGTGGTTAATGCTATTTGTTAATAGTACCCGAATTTTGGAGCCTATTAGTCACCATGGCTTTCAAATCCTCAATAAAAATGTCCTACCAAATGAAGATGTGCTCATTAGAATCTGAGTAATAGTTCCGGTCCTTTACATAATAATTCAAAACCCAAAAAGCCAAAAAGGTCTCTGGGAACATTTCAGTGGAGATGATTTTTTTTTTTTTTTGAGACAGAGTCTCAGTATGTCACCCTCGGTAGAGTGCCATGGTGTCACAGATCACAGCAACCTCCAACTCCTGGGCTTAGGCGATTCTCTTGCCTCAGCCTCCCAAGTAGCTGGGACTACAGGCACTGGTCACAATGCCTGGCTATTTTTTGGTTGTAGTTGTCATTGTTGTTTGGCAGGCCCGACTGGGTTTAAGCCTGCCAGCTCCGGTGTATGTGGCTGGCGCCCTAGCCGCTGAGCTACAGGCACTGAGCCCAGTAGAGACGATTTTAAAAGAACATTATGAAAGAAAGCTTTATGGTGTACTTACTCTCTGTTATAACTGGGCAAGAAAGTGTAAGAAAAGGGTGTGGGGGGGAGGCAGTAAAGGGACAGGCTGACAGTGCCCTACATGAGTGACCACGTGACTCTGGGCAACTGACTTAGCTTCTCTGTCTTTAGACCCCTCACCTACATGAAGACAAGCTGAATGCTGTCTAGGGTTCTTTCAATCTGTCACTCTCCGGCTGTTTGAATCTATACATCGGACCCCCAATGCAACTCGCATTTTTTGCACCTGGTTCCTCTCAGATGCATTAGCACCTCTTGGAGCTAGTGGGAAAATGTTGACGATCAAGTATAATGAAAAGACTTTTTGAACGACAAACACATATTTTTGTTTTAGCACATCTGGCTCCTTATTAAACCCTTCTTGAGAAAAAAGCACAGTTGAAATGATGTGAGAGATTCCATAGATTATTTCCGAATCATTTTGTTAGAATAGACATGATAATTGAAAAATAAACTCTATTTATCAAAAAGAGAAAAGAGATTCAGTCCCCAATGAAACAGTTCACTTCCTTATGTAAGAAAATATATCCCCAGAACAATACATCGCTGCAAGTGATTCCACGCTTGGGTAATTAAAGACAATTATTTTTCCAAAGGGCTGTGGTGAAGCACTTGGCATATTGCAGGGTTCTCTCTGCCCTGGCTGCCTCCTTCCCGCCCCTTCCCTTCCCTACACACCTGTGGAACCCCTGCTCTAGGCCCTGACTCGACTTGGATGCTACCGCTACAGGTGCCTTCCCTCCCTGGGGCAGAAACACCGCTCCTCAGCTGCCTCTGTTCCTCCTGCAGCCATGAGGAGATAGGGAGGGAGTACAGAATGGTCAATGGGAGAACACACGGACTGTCAAAGTCGGCCACAAAAAACAAAGAGGGGGCTTGGTGCCCAGACCTCAGTGAGTATAGCAGTGGCCACATACACTGAGGCTGGGGGTCCGAACCTGGCTCAGGTCTGCTAAACAACAATGACAACTGCAACAACAAATAAAAACAGCCAGGCATTGTGGTGGACACCTGTAGTCCCAGCTATGTGGGAGGCTGAGGCAAGAGAATTGCTTAAGCCCAAGAGTTTGAGGTTGCTGTGAGCTGTGACGCCTTGGTACTCTACCATGGGCGACATAGTGAGACTTTGTCTCCCCCCAGAAAAGAGGGAAAGAGCTGAGCAGAGGTGAAATAAACACTGGGAGAAAGAACAGAAAACTCAACACTTTGGGGAAAGGCTGAACTGACCTGTTGAGAAGGGGAACTTCGGTTAAGGTATGATTGTTAAGGAAGCACCTTCAGATACACTTTGTTTATTTCCCTAGGATCCTGGAGGAATGTCATTTAGAGGGTAAGCCCCTGGTTATCTATTCTAGTCCAGGGATAGGTGGAACTTGAGAGTGAGCATTTACTAATCAATGGAGTAGTTTGAGATGTGTCACAGAACATGATTGGATTTGCTCTGTCAGAGAATAAGATATGTAACTGAATTGTGGCATGATTATTTATTTATTTATTTTGAGACAGAGTCTCAAGCTGTTGCCCTGGGTAGAATGCTATGGCATCACAGCTCACAGCAACCCAAGAGAATCGCTTCTCTTGTCTCAGCCTTCCAGATAGCTGGGACTACAGGTGCCTGCCACAACGCCCGACTATTTTTTTTTTTTTTTTTTTTTTTTGTTGCAATTGTCATTGTTACTTTAGCTGGTCCAGGCCGGGTTTGAACCTGCCAGCCTTGATGTATGTGGCTGGCGCTGTAACAACTGAGCTACAGGTGCCGCCTGTGGTATGATTTTTTTTCCCATCTTATGAGATAAAGGATATTTATGTTGAAGAAGCAAACTTTGAGTTTCACTCAGAGTCGACTCTTGCTTTCAGGGGTACTGAACTTTAAGTGGTCACTTCTACCTGTGTGTGTGAGACAAGCCCTGGAGGGTTTATGTTGGCACAGAATGGCATGGGCTTCCCTGGGGAGACAGAACGGGGGCCATCTTAGGATAAGCCACTTGTGTTCTGTGGTGACATTGTGCCTCACTGGGTCCCAGGAAATACTACTACAAGCCCAAGGCGTATGAATAAAGAGCATGACCTTGAGGAAACAATCCTCCTAGCTGGTGGGGATAATGCTAACATCTACATAATGAATGACCAAAGGCTCTAGCCTTGGGGAAACTGAGTGTTTATTAGCAGAAGAAACATTAGAAGGAAACCTTTGTTCCCTCCCCAGCAGCCCCCGGAACCACCTGGTTCTTGCCCACAGAAGCCTCTTAGAAGGTGCCATGGGCTGAATTTCTTTGTAGATGACACTCATCTTGCCTCTGACCTCTGTAAGAGGTGAGGGGGTTCTTCATAAACTCCCATCATTCCCTTTCCCTCCTCAAGTGGGAGAAATATATTGATTAGGGAAGATTTTAGAGGGACACTCATCAACCTTCCTCTCCACTGTTACGCACAGCAGAATAAGGTGTCCCCACAGTGATGAAAACCACCCCTTTTCTCTCATGCTTAGGAGACAGAACCCTGCACCCAGAGGAAAGGGCCCAGAGTGAGAGTCCAACAGCCTTAGCCCTGAATCATCCAAACTCTAAAGACTCTCCTCTTCATCCTTCCCAAAACACAGATTTTCTCTTTCAAGACTGAAATCTGATATAAACCAAAAAATTTTTCTATCAGGTCACTATGAGGCAAAGTATATAAGAAGAATTTAAGAATATTTTAGGCTATACCAGAAGATAGCATTAATGGGATTATATTTTATTTATTTATTTATTTATTTATTTATTATATTTTTTATTTTGAGACATAGTCTCACTATGTCACCCTCCGTAGAGTGCCGTGCTCACAGCTCACAGCAACCCCAAACTCTTGGGCTTAAGCGATTCTCTTGCCTCAGCCTCCCCAGTAGCTGGGACTATAGGCGCCCACCACAATGCCCAGCTACTTTGTTGTTGTTGTCATTGTTGTTTAGCTGGCCCAGGCCGGTTCGAATAAATTTCAATTCGAAAGTATCATATGCTTAAAAAATGGAAAGCTTTGACGTCAGATGGAACCGACACCTTTAAAGTGACTGAAACGTTCCATAGTATGATGGCAGCGATGACTCCACAAATGACTTTGGATAAACCTATTCAATCCTATCCTTTAAATTGGGAAATTTTATTATAAGTAAGGTATACCTCAAATATAAAACAACCTCACAACACTTTGAGACGAACCTATATTTTAAACGCCGAGCTATGTAACAAGAAATCATGTGCTATCCTCCCCACGCAGCATCAGAGCCCTTGAAAGGGGGAGGTTAGGCAAGCACCACTGCTTGGGATACAGAAATAACTCACGGGGGTGTTGGGGCTGCCTTGTAGCCAAGTGCCTTCCATTCCTCCACGGCTGTTCCTCTCAGAACGGAGAACTCTAACCAACCCTCCCTAGCAGGATTCTTACTTGCCAAAGTTGAAAGCAGCTCTTCTCAAACTTCTACCAAACCTGCGGAATTACCTTAGGATCTTGTTAAAGTGAATATTTGAATAGCAGGTCTAGGGCAGGACCTGAGATTCAGCCTTTCTATAATAACAAGCTCGCAGGTGTGGCTGCAACTGCTCCATAGACCACACCTGGAGGGCACGAGTGACAGGCTCCAGCTCTGGCCTGTACAGCTCTGCTGTTTCTGTTTCTCATTAACATCTTACCGCAGCAGCATCACCCTGTCTGCAGGGGGCGCCCTGACAGCGTTACATCTGCCCCTAATGCAGATGGACCCACTGCTGCTCAGGTAAGGTCACGATGGTGGGACGCGTGGATGGGAATGATTCTCGCTGCTGTACGATGCTGACCAGCTGTCAGCGCAAAGAGCGAGGTCTTGGATGGACTTCCCCAGGTGTTACTTATCTCACCAGGACATACCGTTAAACATTATTTTCAAACTCTCTTCCCTCACGTCTCCCTCCTCCCAAAAGGGATGTGAGGCTCAGCCCACTATGTAATTCTTCCTCTTTTAAATCCATTACAAAGTGCAAACCTTTTACCGCCCTTCATTAAATGAGCAGGATAGTCCACACGGGAACTCCCCGAGCTGAAGTTAAAGTAGTCTTTATTATCTGTCCTGTTTTGATCTGTCCTGTCTCACTAGCCCACAGTCCTCACTCCAAAACTCATAGACATACAGCTGGTGGAGGCAGAAAAGTTACAAGAGGAATTTGAATCCAGTACAAGGAAATCAGACAGACGACATGAAATGAATGGTATCTGGCCAGTCATCTTTCTCCAAACCCTCCCTGCTGCTGCTGCCTCTCCTTTTCAACCTCTTTTCTTCTTACATTGCCCAGCTGCTTCTTCCCTCCTACACCTTCCTCCTGCTCCTTTCATTCATCTTTCATCTCTGCTTTGAACATGCTATTGAAGAGACTAGAGCATTGGGTGCGTATGACAGATGGGCTGGGCACCGAGGAGGGCCCCAGTGAGGATGAAGAGCAGGAATTTAAGGTGCTGACCATCTGCATTGTGGAAAGGGGGTTCAGGGTTATCCAGCCCAGTATGACAGAGCACTAGGGGCAAAAAGAAACAAGGTAGGGGCAAGAGAAGGGTTTAAGTGAGGGCACTGTGACAGCCAACCTGGGCAGAGGAGGAAGCCCAGACCAGAGGTTCCAATGATGTTCAGACAGGTGTAGTGGACCTTGGCCAGGGGAGGTATCAGTGGACAGGAAAGGGACACGGAGGAAGAATCTTCCTTTCCTGAAAGCTCAAATGGAAGGAGATATGTCTAAAAGCAAAAAGAGAGGGACAGGTGTCGGGTCCCTAACTCACATGAAAATGTTAGATACACTAGACTCTGTAAGTTGACCATGCAAGGGACTGTAGTAAACTGGTCAACATGCAGAGGTGGTCAGCGTGGGAAACAGGCCTGCTGTACTGATATGTGCACGTGATGCATGCCAGGTCTGTGAAAACCGATCAGCGTACGAAGGTGGTCAATGCAGGGAGGTGGGCAGCTATGGAGGTTCTTCTGTATTTGGAAAAATTTTAAATGTAATCTCTCTTACATAAAAATGAGTTTCTTACAGTTTTCACTTACTTTAATGGGGATTCAGTATAATTAATAAAACACTTTGCTGATCATTAGTAGTAGCAAATTTGTTTTGTTACTATTCTATGTCAGGCCCATGCTGAGCACTTTTAAAAATATTTCACTGTTAAGTAGTATAGTAGTATTACTATCTCTGTTTTACAGATATGGTAATTGAAGCCTAGAGAGGTTAAGTATTTTGTCTCAGGTCACATAGCTCATGTCGGAGCACTCGAAACCTGGCAGTCTCTCTCCAAAGTCCTTACCATCCTACATTGTCTGTCAAAGTCAAGCATCCACAGAGGAATGACAATATAAAAAAACAAGGCCTTAGCAGAAGACAAAAAAACCTCAGAATTAAATATGTCAAAATGTGTTACAGACCTCGTGTGTAAACAGTTAAGACTTCAAGTGCTTGCTTTATACATTTTATGTATTTCAAAATGGTCTTTGATGATGATCTTCGTTTTATAATAAAGATATTTAAAATACATAAAGAACCTTTTAAAACAAATGACAGTAGTATTGTTTCAACTCTTGTGGGAGGGTGGGGTGGGGAGTTGCATTTGTTTAAGTCCCAAGCTCTATTTCATTAAGAAGCTCACAAAATATTTACAGAAAGGAGCAGAAACATGTAATTACTCAGCTCCAAAGTAGCCTTCTGAGTCACTAACTTCTGATTAAATTTCAAAACCCTGAGGGTCAGAGGACCATCACGCTAGGATGTGATCATGTGCAGTATTTATAAGTTGGACTAGGACATGGAAGGAGTGGTTTTAAAAGGCTGGGCAGGGAGCAGGTGGAGATCGATTATTTGTAGGATTCCTTCCATTTCTTTCCTTGTAGGTAAATCTAAACTCGTTGGTACAAAATTCCTCTTAAATTAGCCTGCCTGTTAGTTAGGTATTTTGTTTTGTCTAGAAAAAGAAATATGCATCTCTGATGGCCAAGTCAAACAATATCTAATATAATCCTAAAAAGAATGAGGAATTTAAAAGAGGTACGCTGACAAAAATAGAATTATCAGTTTAGATGGTGCTTTGTAAAATGTTAAGAAGCGGTCTGAGCTTCAAGGAGGAAGTTGTACTAGTAGGCAGGCCAGCCATGTTGCATGACCACTTCCTGTTTTTGCTTTTATAGTTCATAGAGGGCTGGAGTTTTGTGGGTTTTGGGGTTCTACATTTTAACTCTTGACACATCTTCATGCTTCTTCTTCCATTCCAGGAGGATAACTGTTTCTCAAACCTAGATCCTTACCATCTTCTCATATTCTAAAGATGTAACTCCTAAGTGACAGGGAAATTCCATGTAGCCACTGAGATACAGGACATGCTGTTCTTGGTGGGTATTTAAGACTCAGTCACAGTGGGGCTTCAATCACATTTCCCCCGTCTGCCCTCATGGTAACAATGCACATTTAAGAAGGGGTGGGAGGCTTCAGAGGAGCACGCAAGGGCTTTGCTGCCTTCCTCCTGATTAATTAGTGTCATCCTGGGCAAGATACTCAGCCACTGAGAATTCTAGTTCCTTTTTCTATATAAAAAAATGGGATGACAAATAGGGTTGTTATTAAGATCCCATGAAACAATGTATACTTTATAACCATCTCTAAAAAAAAAATCCTTTTAAAAAGTAAAATCCATTTTTAGCAAGCAGGTCACACGAAAAGAAGCTGCAGCTGGCTTTGGTCTGCAGGCTGTCACTTGCTGACCCCTGATAACAGAGGCAGATCTTTGATACCGTGTGGCTAACATAAGGCGAAGTCTGCAGACATAGAACAAAGCGAAACTAACTGGCCCACACAGAAACCATCACTCCTTAAACCAACCATCACTCTGTGAGTAATAAAATTCAAGCTAACCTTGAAAATCCAGCTCTCGGGACTATACATAACCTGCCCCTCTGTGCTGAGATGCTCATCTGCTGTGAAGCAGATGAGAGAACCGGAAGGCATTCTGTGCACTGTGGAGGTAGGCAGGATAGTTAAGCTGCCTCCTGCAGGCTAAGTTACGAGTGCACCAAAATTACAGTGCACTCAAACAGAGGTCCCATTTCTGTCCTTGGACGGAACCAAGGCACCTGATGAAACCCTGCATTAATAGGATGTTGTGAACCTGACGTATACACATGCACACGCTCACACACACAACCTTTCTGTGGCCAAGAGAATTGAATTCTTGGAACCCCTTATCAGAGCCATCATTGATGACTCACAACCTAAGTAATAGCTGCTCAGCTTTTAAAAACAATGGGTGGGACTCATCTACTCATGCCAACTCTTTTCCTTTACAAAATAGGCGCTCACTGTCAGCACAACACTAACCACTTTTCCATTTGCCCACTTCTGAAAAGTTTCTTAATCCAGTGGATTTCAATAGAATTCAGCAGCACGGCTGCTGTCCCTTTCCCATGTGCTTCAGTTTCTGGCAAGCCTGAATGTGCCATTTCTCCCCTTCCAGTAGGACTATGCCCAGACAAGAGGCTATGATGCCAGTGAGTCTTGCTGCCAGCTGAAGGACAAAAATTTTCTCTTCAGATCATTTCTAAGGAACCATGACTATAATGCAAAGAATTTTAAAAACAACTAACTGATTGGCAGGATGAAAGACGAATGTGACTAGACCCATGGACCTCCTAGGATCATCCGGAAGAGCAGGGTTTCCTTATTGACTTCCCCTTAACCACCCCATTTTTATTTTTATTTTTTTATCACAAGATCCCATTTAGTCTTTCCTTGGGAGGCAAAAAACTGTCTGCTTAGCAAGGCACAGAGAAGACAACTTCCCACTTACCAAGGATAAGTTGGTAAACGGCACCCAGACCATGTTTATTGCCACTAGGAGCATGATTATCCACCTGGTAGGTGGTGTTCAAATTTTTCTGAATATGTAAAGTAATACAGTAACAGTTCAAGAAGAGGCAGGGTATGTACAAAGGTACATTGCAGTTTCACTGCAACTTAGAATTTGCTGAACAATATTCAGAGATATCAGAAAACAACATTGGGGGGTGTTTAAGAATATGGCCTTCCTGACAGAACAAGAAGACCACGTCTGTGATGGGATAATAATGATCAAATTCCTAGGATGTGTGAACAGTGACTTAGGGGAGCTTAGGGGAGCGTGGTCATGAGTCTATGGTTCTGATTCTATTCCTGTCTACCCCTTATGTGTACAGGCAGAACTGTAAAACACCAAATTTAAAGAGAGAAGGAACCTGGTAGCCTGATCTGCAGAGACTTCTGTATTTTTAGATTTATCCTTACAGTTGTAGCTATTTGCTGATTTGTTTATAAATACTAACCACGGACAATACAATTTTGCAGTGTTTTGGTGGTACGATAATTACAAATGGTTTACAGAGGTGAATACTGAGAGAGGGAGAATGGAATCACAAACAGTCCATCATAAGTGGACGAAATTGATGTGAACGGACAATGACAGCTATTGTCTTTTCTGCAAATGGTAATCTAACAAATGCCCTTTTGGGATACAAGTCTCATTCAGTATTTCTTAACAGTCTCTGCACTATTTTGAATTTTCACACGGAGGATGCATCCTAGGGAAGTAAGCAAAGAGTGGAGGCTCCACTGCTAACCTTGTGATTATTACCTTACATCTCCACAGCCTACTAAAAATCTGGGGTGAACTACACATTTCAGTTGATCTTGCCACCTCCCCCCATAAGTCAATAAGTTTGCAACCATGATGAGAGCCGTTGTTTTGCCTTAAAGCCTTCTTTTAGGTTTTGCAAAAATCTAATTCTTATATAACCATTGTTTCATTTCAGCAAGGATCAATCTAAGTTATTGGAAAGGCTGAGGCAATGCATGGTGATGGCAGCTCTATAGAAAAGGGAAGATCAGGGCGGTGCCTGTGGCTCAAAGGGGTAGGGCGCTGGCCCCATGTGCCGGAGGTGGCAGGTTCAAACTCAGCCCTGGCCAAAAACTGCAAAAAAAAAAAAAAAAGGAAAAGAAAAGAGAAGGTCAGGCTTGGCACTTGTAGCTCAAGTGGCTAAGGCGCCAGCCACATACACTGGAGCTGGAGGGGTCAAATCCAGCCCGGGCCTGCCAAACAACAATGACAACTACAACCAAAAAAATATCTGGGCATTTTGGCGGGCACCTGTAGTCCCAGCTACTTGGGAGGCTGAGGCAAGAGAATGGTTTAAGCCCAGGAGTTGGAGGTTGCTGAGCGCTGTGATGCCACAGCACTCTACCCAGGGCGACAGCTTGAGGCTCTGTCTCAAAAAAAAAAAAAAAAAAGAAAAGAAAAAGAAAAGGGTAGGTGAGTATGGCAGAAGCAGAGACAGCTGGAAGAGAGATGAGGTTTTAAATACAGTTTGGGGTTGGGTACGGTGGCTCACATCTGGAATCCTACCACTCCAGGAAGCTGAGGCACATGGATTGTATGAGCTCAGGAGTTTGAGACAAGCCTGAGCAAGAGTGAGACCCCTGTCTCTAGAAAAAAACTAGCTGGAAAACAAGATCCCAAAAGGTCTGGAATTCTAGTACCCAAACCAACAAACTATTATTTTATACAGTTTGTAATGTTTCACAATTAACATTTCAAATAGATGGTTTACAAACATGGTGTTTACCATATCTCAGAAGTGACGTGCATCTACACTTTCCTTTTCAGGGTTTTCAACTTAAGGGCCACATTATTAAAATAATAAATAATCCTCAGACAGGCTAAGACATTCTGGAAAAACACAAAGTGTTGCTTTATCAGATTCTGTATTGTGTCATAAACATGCACATAACGCAGCATTATGAGGAGATAACATCCTAAAGAGATTAATTTTCTATGAAATGCATATCTTTAAATGGAATCTTTAAAAAATGTAACAAAATAAAGCAAACCCCAACTTCCTTCCATGTCAATATAGATTTCTGATTCCTACTTCTGTTATGATGAAGTTATGGAGAAGCTGTACAAAAAGGCTAAATATAAAGAGGAACTTACAGTAGCAGGAGATTTTTTTTTAGTGTCCATTGTCTTTTCTTTGAATTCCCCACTCTTAGGAAGATTTAATAGGAACAGTACCTCCAGGTACTTGTGCCTCAGTACCTCCCTGAATTGCTGCTTCAGGGTACAGCCCCACTGTGTGCGCCACAGAGAACATACACCTTCAGAACAATTGTAAAGTGTGCTTTCCCCAATAGTACTGTTCCTGTTCCCTGGAATTATAAAACCTCAGAATTCAGGCAAATGCGAAAATCTAACCACATTCTTAAAAAAGGACAGAACTAAATTGCACTGAATCTAATTGCATTAGATGTGTGATAAACAGGGATGACAGCCATTATGGTTAGGTCAAAAATATGAGTCCTGAGCTCATCCAAGAAAAAGAAATCACCCTAACAAGTTTCCAGATGACCCCAGAGAAGCACTCCACACCCGGCCCGAGTGAGACACAGAGGAGCCTTCCCAGCTGCCTGTCCAAAGAAGCCTGCATAGCCTTGGAGTCCTCTCCTGTGTTGGCCAATGTGAGTCTGGAACAGAGCCCTGGTACCAGATGAAATATCTTGATCCTGCCAACTGCTTTTTGGCTTTGAGCAGCTGGTTTTATAGCAGTCACAGAATGAGTCTTTATTCTGAGGTAGGAGAGGTCTATGTTTTATGAGAAACTTAAGGTTTGAGTCTTTATGCAAACCCCTTGATGACCTTTAACCTTAAGATTTGGCGTGGTATGTTTGGAGTTCACACATCTAGCAAACAACTAAAAGATCTATAATGGGTTTCATCCATGGAAATCTTCCTTTAACTATAAAAGTCAAGTTTACCCAATTCTTTGCTTCAATCTGAAACTAAATGGCCATGAGAGAGATCAATATCCCTCGGCTAGTGTAAGCTAAGTTCAATGGAATTCTAAGAAGAGTAGATTGAATATAAATATTTACTCCTGCTCCTTTCCTGATATCCCAGGAAAGGGTCTTGCCGCTGTTGTTTTTGCTTTTGTTTTTTAGGAATGAAGCTGCAGGGATAGTTAGAACAGGAGAGGAGAAGACAATAAAGAAATTTTGGAAGCTGAAAAATAGAACTGAATCTTGAATTGGCAGTGGAGAAAGCCAAGATCAACCACTTTCTGTACACTACAGTATCCCCTAAAAGTCACTGCTGGTATTACTGAAAGTCGGGAGCAATGAAAAGAATTAGCTGAAATACAGAGGATCTACTTAACTTCTTTCAAGAAATGGCTACATTCCCCAAACCAGGCTCCTATGCCATAAAGCTGAGTGGGTGCCGTTCTCCCATCCTGTCAAAGTCTGAAGATACTCTCTGGAAAGTATAAAATACATAGTATAGATCTCTGGGTGTAGGACTAGGCACAATTTGTGGGGAAGAACCATACTCTCATGAAAACTAGGGGCCGGGTGAACACGTGCATGCTAGGATGCTCCCCCAGCCCCTTACCCTGCAAGGGATTTCCAGAAGGATGAGGCCATGCCCAGACCCTCTAGGGGGGATCAGGAGCTCTTCTCTGAGTGATCGGCACAGCCAAAGAAGCAGATTTCGGAGAGACTGATGCTGGTGGTTCCTTAGTAGAGAGAGAGCAT
Source organism: Loris lydekkerianus (assembly GCA_963574355.1). NCBI lineage: Eukaryota > Metazoa > Chordata > Mammalia > Primates > Lorisidae > Loris > Loris lydekkerianus. Next base: position 34,024 of record CAUYPK010066848.1, on the reverse strand, counting down.
CTCAAGTGGAGCTATTGCCAGGGAGCCCCATTCGCATGTGCTGGGCTCAAATCAGCCTTGTCTCCCCCCATTCGTAAAGATAGCAAACAAAGAGGAACCATCTGACATCAGAGGAAAGTGTCTAAAGTAAATGCAGAATCCAAAACAAACATACAACCCCACCCAGCTTGTATCACAGAAATATTAGACAATCAGTAAAATCCAGATGGTAGGAATCCCTATAGGACAAATGGCCCAGTTTCTTATACAAATAAATTACACAGAAAAAAGAGAGAGACAGGAAAATGTGGATGAAAAGACTCTTAAAACACAGATCAACCAATTGTACTGTGTGGACCTCAGTTCAGTATTGATTTGAACCACCCAACTGCTTAAAAAATCATGTCAGATGATCAGAGTAACTTCAATGTTAGTGATGTATTTGATGATATTAAGGAACTATTGTTAACTGTTGTTTTTAGGTATGACATATTAAGTTTATATTTTAAGAGTCTTTCTATTAGAGATATACACTGAAATATTTATGGCTAACATAACATGCTTGTTGAGATTTGCCTTAAGACAATCTGGGTGAGCGGTTGACTAAATAAGCAGCTGTAGGATGAAGGGAACATGAAAATCTTTTTCTATTATTTTCTCTCTACTTTATGTTTAAAATTTTCCAGAAAAGAGAAAAAAACTAGCATCAGAATCCTCCAAGGCACTGAGCTCATAAAACAGAACCAAAGTAATATAAAAAAAAGGTACAGAGAATTTTAAAAAGCTCCTATAAATCAAAAAATAATAACTGATAAAAAACATTCAATCAATAATTGGGGGGAGTGATTGAGGCTATATCCCCAAAAGTATAGTGAAACATTACAGAAATGAAAATAAAGATTAAAAAATTAGAGGATTAGTCCAGAAGATTCAAAATGTGGGTAACTGTTCCAGAAAGAGAGAAAAGAGAAGCTGAGGGAAGGAATTTATCAGTACAATAATGAATGAAAATTTCCCCAAACTGAAGGCCACGGATTTCTAAAAGAAAAAGATGCACTTGCTCGTTACCTGATAAAACTGATGAAAACGGGCCCATGTCAAGGCACATTACTGTGAAACTGCAGAACATGGGGAACAAAAGATTTGGCAAGTTCTAGGAAAAAAAAAACCCAAATCTGGGTATATATGAAAGATCAGGAATCCGAAGCATATGAGATTTCACAACAGAAAAAAGCTAGAAGGCAATGGAGTAAAGCCTTCAAAATTCCACAGGAAAATTGCTGCTATTGCGGAGTTCTGTAACCGGCCAAACTGCCAATGGAAAGTGAGGGTGGAATAAAAACATGTCAGACATGAAGGTCTCAAAATTTTATTTCCATGTATCTTTTCTCAGCAATAACAGCAAAGAAGTAAATCCAGAAAGATGAAGAACTAGAATACAGGAAACAAAGGATCTAGCAAAAAAGAGAGGTGAAAAGAAAGGCCCAAAACGGAGACAAAGGAAGATTCTAAAAGCAAAGCTACTCTCTACGCCTCAGTTCCCTTGTCTGTGAAACAGAGAACTAACAATAGTACCTGCTTCACAGAGTTGTAAGGATTCAGTCCTGCGTGGCACAGAGTCAGAACTACAGGAGCTGTTGTCATCATTAAAGAATTAACTCTTTATACTACATTAACATACAACATATATCACAGTAACTAAAAAGAAACCCAGACCAGTGTAATACACACCTCTGAACTGAATATATTTCCAGCTTTGGAATCACAAAGAACCACAGAGTTTTGGAGGTTGGCAGAATTCTGAGATTTTTATTGTACAATTTCCTTACTTTAAAGAGGAGGAAACTGAAGCTCAGGGTGGCTAGGTAACCTGCTTACGTCTACATAGCCATTTAGAAGAGGAGTCGGGACTAGCACTTGGGTGTCTCTCATCAGTGCACTGAAAATCAGAAACGTAGCTTCCCAATGTCTGCAGTATTCTCAGAGGTTAGAGTTTCACACATATAAAAAAACGCCATCGAAACAAGTTGTACAAATCTGTCATTCTACCCTACAACCTGGCACTTGGTTCAAGATATATATATATATAATATACAATATATATTTAAAAGGAAGCTTAGAAAGATCCATCCAGGGTGATAAAGAGCGGAGGCTAGAGTTGGGTTTACCGAGTTAGGGTGACAATGTGGAAGAAACCATATCAAACTCACTGTTGTAGAGAGAGTTCTTTAATTCTAGGAAAGACACTTTAATGGGTTTATACACAAACCCACTAAACACAAAAGACTATTAATCCCTAATAGGACTCATGTATGCAAGGGTATTTCTGTTCCCTGAGCAATGGAAAGAATAGCCATGTTCTTCCATCTCAGTTTTCTATGTCTTTCTGAAAGAATATGCACAATTTGTAGGATTAGCAGTCGTTTTGGTCACCACTTCCAAGGAAATGATGCTCCTGTCAAAGACTGTTAAGTGAGGTCAATGGCGAGCACAGGCGTAGGGTTGGGAAGGAACGGCGACCGGGGAGAGGGGGATTTCCCACCACTATGCTCATGGAAGAGTCGAGAGGCCTGGTGAGGATTTTCTTGGAACAAACTCTCTGATCTGTCTTAATGTTACTTCAAGTGAAAATAAGCCCTGTCTACATTTGTAGAAGGTCCCATCCAACACTTTGAGATAAACTTACTTAAAAAGAAAATTGCCCATTTTCTTTTCAATGAATCTCATTCTAATTTCTTATCTTCAAAATACTGAAAGTTTCTCTGCTTTGCGAATATTTATTACAAAGAAATTTGTAATTGCCTTTGCACACGGTGCACACGCCACGAACATCCAAATGCCGCAGTGGTCACTGGCTGAATTAAAGATTTCTTAATATTTTGCCTGTTTAGCTAAGATTTAAGGTGATAGGTAAAGAGTCCAAACATTTTTTTAAAGGCTGTTTCCAAATGTTTTAATCCTTTTTACATAGGCTTATTTCAGTATTTTTGATTAATAAAAAGACATTGCTCTCTCCTTTTCCTTGTAAGTATTAGGTGCATTTTTCAAAAATCATTCAAGCAATACATATAACAGTATATATAAGTAACTTAGCCTTGTTAATTAAAAAAAACTATTTGGAAATATAATATTTCTAATTTCTTCTATGTAATAACAAAAACATACAGAAAATACAGTTTCAAAAAGAAAGTACTCTCATGTGTTTACTTACAGAAAAAGTAGGATTCCAGTGTTTGCCAGGGCAAAGGCGAGGCCCAAAATCCCACTGCCCATGATAGCATTGCTTAGGTTAAAAACAGACATGCCCAAGGAGGTTGTTCCTGGAATCTGGACAAAGAGGCAAACAGGCACAGTAATCAAATCAGTCCCAAGGAAAGTTTATCAGGCCAAAGCCTTTAAAGCACTACTAGGAAGCAAGATGGAAATAAAATTCAAGATGAAATAAAATTCATTTTTTAGTGAATCAGTTGGGTTTTTTAAAATGGGTTATAAGAGAAAATACACAGGCGATGAGGAATACCCTGTGAATCTGGGGAGCTCTACTTTTGTGCTATGTTCCAGGAATTAAAAGCATCTATCTCGATTTATGTGCTAAAAAATAGGCATATTTTATTTTAATGATACTTACATATTCATCACATTTCTTTTTTTCCAAATGGCTGTTTGTGAGACTTCTTCTACTTTCACGATCAGAAATAAACTTGCTGTGAAGACATGAGAATACATTTAACCTCATGCTAATGATTGGAAGGTTAATGTCAGGACTAAATGCTTTATTACTTAACCAAAGCACAGACATGGGAGAAGTTCTAATTGCTTCCCTACGAGCTTACAGCCCTGTTCAACTGCTACCTCCCCCACTCTTTCCTCTTTTCAGGACTAGTTGTCCACATTCTTGTTTTACCTAATAAACTAGAAGTGCCCCAAGTCGGGAACTATGCTTCATTCATGTTTGTGTCCTGTACTCCACCTAGTACAAAATAATGCCCATGATAGCTGCTCATCTTCAGATCAAATAAAAGATAGCCATAAATCAAAAAGAGCGATGCACCTTGAATCATTTTCATAATAAATTCAAATACTAGCTACAATTTGTACATAGATTTTTCTCTAAATGGAAATTTAGATAATATCAAGGCTACTACAACTTGGTATTTAAAAGAATACTGGAAGCAGGTTTCCTTCTGAGCTCACATTCTTAGAGTACAAGGGTATTACACAGAAATTACCTTTCAAAAAAGAAAACAACTGTTTCACCACCAAACATTCCTTCAGCAGCTGCTATATGCAAGGGACTGGAAGAAGCAATAGGGAGTCAGAGGGATATGTGATACAGACACTATCGAGTCTCTGACTGGGCGAGGCAGGGGCCAGCCTAATGGTCCACGGTCAGGGTCAGAGCCAGGGTTTTCAGAAAGCATGAGATTTAAAATTTGAGTTCAAATTCTTGCTAGCTCTGAGTGCCTAGGCACGGACCTTACCCACGGACTTTTCTTCATCTATGAAATGGGAATAACATGATTACATTAGCCCATCAAGTTCCTGGGAGAATTAAATGAGACAGCACATGTGAAACACCCGTTCAGTACTTGGCATAGAATAAGAGTTAGTCATTCCTCCTCCGGGGCGGAAGTAAGACTTGAGCTGGGTGGGGATGATTCAGATGGGCTGAATGGAGTAAACTATGTAGAAATAAATACAAACAATTAAAAAGCTCTAAGAAGGTTTTAAGAACAATTAAGAAGCTCTAAGTTAGGGTTAATATTAGAACTTTCTGGCCTAAATGTCTAGTTTTTGAAAATTGTCCATTTAAAAAAATGCTTTTGTCAAAGTGAAGTTCCCACATAGTACAACTGTGGCATAGGTTAGTAAGATGTGTGAGAGACGGAAATTCAGTTATCTGGTCCTGGTACAAACTAATCACAGTGCAGTTTTCCTTAGCAAATGTACAATTACTTGAACTGGACTATTTTAAAGAAGCATGTCTCCTTAAACCGCACATTACATTTTCACGGGAATGATGCTATAGTTTACATGAAACACGTAAAAATGAAAACATGTACAGCCTTAATGTTGATGTTATTTGTCTACCTTTTTCATCTTTAATCCCAGTGATCTGATTCTCTCTGGCATTACATCTCCAAGTTGGTGTTATTTCACCAGGATAACCAGGGCGGGCAGCACACACACTACAAACTTACTCGGAGACCCTCACTCGGGATGAGCTGCACAGTCTGCAAACCCTGCCCTTGCCTCCTCCCTGCCAGGCGTTGTGAGAGATTTAAAGATGTACAAGAAAAGACTTCCTTTTCTGAAACACAGGAGCTGACCCTCCAGGCGAGGGACGAGCATACCAACTATGGGAATGTCAGGCTGCTCAGATTAAGATAAGGAATCCAGAGAAGAAAACTCCAATTTTGAGTGGGATTAGCCAGAGGAAATTGAAAGACAGAAGGCTGAGAAACGGTATGGCATGTTCTTAGCAAGAAATGACGTAATGAAAGCAATATCTCTGGAGACCAACTCTGGCAGCTGGAGGGCACTGCCCAGAATGATTGGTTTGGCCTTTCTTTTGACCTTAACATTTTAAATCCTTCCACAGAATTGAGGTTTACAGACGTGGCTGCAGAGGGGCAGGGGAAGGTATTCTTCCCTTTCACATGGGCAGTTCAGGGAAACATGGGTGATGAACTATCCAGCATGAAATTGGCTCCTATGTAAGTGATGTTGTTAAATAAAAGACTGTAGTGTCCGTACTGGGGGGTATTGGTTCCAGGACCCCCCTCTCCCTGCTACAGATACCACTCCCTGGTATAAAATGACATAGTATTTGCAACATAACCTGTGACATTCTCCTATATATGCTTTAAATCATCTCAAGATTACTTATAGTATGTCATACAATGTAAATGCTATGCAAATAGTTGTATTACTGTATTTTAGCATTATTCCTTATTGCTATAGTATCATTTTGTTTTATTTTACTTTTTCCGAAAATTTTCTATCCTCAGTTGAATCCACAGCTATGGAACCCGCAGAGACGAAGGGCCAACTGTATTTAACCAGGCTAATTATATGTATAACTAACTCAAGTTGGCTAAATCTTTATCCAGCAGGTCCCCCATTTGCATTTTTTGTGGAGGAACTTCTTTTCCAAAGAGAATTTTCATTATTTTTAAATTAAGAGAAAAGCCTTACTTTTCAAACAAACCAAACGAAGCACTGATACAACTGTCTGTTAGGGGAGATCTAAGTTCCAGGCTTGACAACAGTCCCCAGGGTTGGTGGCAGAGGAATAGCAGGCAGAGAAGAAAGGGACACAGGCACTGTGACACGAGGGTCACTCAGCAGTGTCAAACACTGTGCCATGGAAGGAGGTGAACAATAAAGTCCCCGCACGACTGCCAGCTACTTCCTACAGAATCTGAGCAAAATACAAATAACGATCCTGAGCAGCAGAGCTGCTTTGGTGGCTCCTGTACAGTGATTCTGCCTCTTTTGCTCCACTTTCTGCAGCAACACTTAATAGGTTTGCCCAGAAATCTCCGCTGGCTCCCTCCTTCATTGAGTAAGTTCTAAGTACAGATTCCTCACTCTGTAATCAAATTTTTGATTTGATTTTGCCTCAATGTTCCAATCTCTGCTCCGGCTGCCCCTCCTGAGAAGGACTGAGAGGGGGATAACACCCGTGCCCGCTGAGAAACAAGGCAGTGAGAAACGCCTCTGCCCCAGGAGGCCTTCCATCCTCCTCTCAGCCAATCCCTGCCTGTCAGTTCAAAACCCTCCTCTTCCATGAGTCTTTTTACACTCCAGTTTGGAGTCGCTGGACTTTGACCTAGCCACTACTTCATCTGCAGCACAGGCGGTGTCACCAACTCATCTAGACGTCATCATGTGGTGCTGTCTCCCAGCTGCTTCTGATATGCAGCCACCCGCACATCAGCAACTCAGGGGAACTCTCCACAAACCGAATGCGCATCTTCCATTTAGAAGTCAGGGAGTAGCTCAGGCTGCAGGGAAAGTTAGCTCAGTAAGAAGGAAGTACTTAAAGAAAGCTTCCCTATTCCCTTCATGTTATTTCAACTTTTTCTTTTCATTTGTCTTTAAATCTCTGCTTTGTATTTCTGAAAACTTTTTAAAAAAAAATAGACAAAACCAACCTTTTTGTAATGGAAAAATTCCATTCAAAATAAATAGGTCAAGCAGCTTATCACAAGTTTCTGCTATCTCACCATTTTAAAAATGCAATTGCTTGTTAAAAAGCATGACCTCTGGCAATAAAATTGACTAAAAATGTGCTAAGGGGGAAGGTGCCTTTGACATAGAGTCTCAGGATGAAAAAAGTACTAAAAAAAAGGAGTTTTCACTGGGTGGGTCGGTAGCCATACAGCAGAATTTAATTAACCATTAGGCAGCAGATTGTCCTGCAAACAAAACAAAACAAAATAAACCCTACAATGGTGACCCTGAATAGACAAATTTGGTGACCTTGTGTAGACAGAGCTTTAACAAGGATGTAGGCATTAGTTACATTGTATGGTGTGATGGGAAGCAAGCAAAATAAAGCTGTTGTTTAAGAGCAAAAACAAATCAACAACAACAATCCAGTTAAGGGTGAGTTGTACGATAGGAAGATAATCTTCCTATTTTAATCTCTACCAATCAAGTTCTTACTAGATTATAGTGTTTCATCTGAAGATTCATAACACAAAAGGAATGAGTGGTTGAACTTAAATGACCTTACTTGGTCCTTCCCCTGAAATGCTAACATTTATAAAAAAAAAAAAGAAAAGAAAATGGGAAGAAAGCAGTAACAAAGAGAATGGAAAATGTACAGGGGGAAAAAAGGAATTAAAGAAACAAGCATTTACAGAGAAGCTTAGGTGGCAAGCAACGCCCCACTTTGGTGGACAAACTCTACTGAAAATAGGAGAAGAGAGACTTTAATGGTAACAGGAGTGATTAGGGCAAGGGAAGAATTTTCTGACGTGAAAATTGAATACAGGAAGGAGTTATGGAATCTTCTTCCCTAAGGTATAGAAAACATAATAGAAGAAACAGGATAACTTGTCAAGGGTCCTCTCAAGTGATAAAAATGTAGTCCATGAATTCTGAAAGATGTTTAGGTTGACGGTAACAAAAGGCCGATTCGGGGTGAAGTAAGAGTTCCTTCGAATTCTTTTAAGAACAACTCTTATTTTTTAAATTTCAGATTAATATGAGGGTACAAATGATTACATTGCTTGTGTCTGTTAGGTAAAGTCCAAGCAGTAGCTGAGGCCTTCACCCAGGAGCTGTGCCGTCCACCCTTACGTTGTGCCTGTTAGTGAGAACACACCATTTCCCCCCCTGCTGTCCTCCCCCTCACTGGGATTTGATTGTGTTTTTCTCTTGTGTGGACATGCAGTTGTTCATCTACTGGTTTCATATTGGTACTGAGGACATTGGCTATGGGCTTTTCCATTCTTGTGATACTTTACCAAGGAGAACGTTTAAGAACAAATCTTAACGAGAAAGTCTCAAATTTTGTTAAGTAGTTCCTGGCTCATAACAACAATAATTATACATGCAGAAGAGAGTAACAGCAGGTAAGTACTACATTATGGAAATATCTGTCTGGATACACCTAAGATCATCCACTAATATTTCAACAAATTTAAGGTAGCGATACCTGGCAGTCATCCAAAATCTAAAGCAATATTGCTGCTCTTTGGGGTGGAGAAGAAAAAAGAGCAGACCAAAGACGGAGCGTTACATTTTTTATTGATACGGACTTTTCTCACACTAAGAGGCTTAATATTGCCAGACACTGTGCCAAGTATTTTTCACAGAGTTTCTCATCTATTTCTGCAACGATTACATGTGATTGGTAGTAATTTTAGCCCATTTTGGAAAAATTAAGTAACCTGACCGAAGTTACATTACAATAACTAAACTGTTGGGGCAGGATTTGAACCTAAGCAGGCTGAGTGCACAGCTTGAGATCTTAGCCTGCAAACAGCATCGCAGTAAATGCTCCCCAACAATCCCATAAGGTAAAGAATTATTATTATTTATCCCTGTCTTAAAGGAATGAGACTGAGGCTCAGAGCACAAGATCACATAAGATCTATGGTTGAGCCAGGATTCGCTGCAAGTACAAACCCACAGCCATGCACTTCATTCTTTCTCTCTTTCAACACATATTTTGTGACTGTCACTATGATAGGTACCAGGAATGAAGTAAAGATAAGACAGCCCCTCCTCTCAAGAAGTTCAGATCTGGAGGAAGAGTCTAGAGATCGCTACTGCAATTGTGGTTCACAGCCCAGTAGTATGGGCATCATTTGGGAGTTTGCTAGAAATCAGTAATTCAGGCTCCACCCCAGTCACATGGAATCAGAGTCTACACTTTAATGAGCTTCCCAAGTGTTTCAGATGTTTGTTAAGGAGGGTAGCACCAGTCTAATGGACATTTGAAAAGGTCTGACATTCCAGGTACAGGTTTCTATGACTATAACCCAAAAACCAGGGCACAAAATAAAATAACCAAACTGGAATAAGGGGAGTTATCTCAATGGCTAAATGGTCCTACCGTATTTTTAATTAAACTTTTTTTTTTTTTTAAGTTTTTAAGGATTCTTATTAATCCTAGTGGTGAGTTTCCAGGCAAAGCTATTATCTAGATGCCAGGTAATTAAGATCCACGTCTGTTTTCAACATTTTCTCTAGCTTCCTAAGAAGAGGCACTGTTACCTAGAAATTCACTGTTTGCGAAGGGATGTTTCTCTTAGATTTATATAACTCGGACTACCTTCCTCCCAAGGATGAGAAAGCCACAGATGTGTGAGAAAGCCACGGACAGGTAGTTATTTAATACAGACAGGATCTTGTCTATTGTCTGGCCTAGACAGCAGAGGCTCCCTGCAACTTTGAACTCTTGGGCTCAAGTGTTGAGCCTGAGTAGCTGGGACTACAGGCATGAGCCACCAGGCCCAGCTCATTTTTCTATTTTTGGTAGAGATAGGATCTTGCTGTTGCCCAGGCTGGTCTTGGACTCCTGATCTCAAATGATCCTCCTGCCTTGGCCTCCCAAAGAACACCCATTCTTGAAGGGTATGTCGGTGTAACTTTTTTTAGGAATCATCTACTACTAAAATATGCCAACACAGTAAGCCAGGCTACCTTCAGTAAAATTGGCAGAGATCTTTTTAAAATTTTACTTATCCTTATTAATTTTATGCTGTTTTTAATTTGATCGTCTTAGAGCAACAAATGAAGCAAGATTCATGAAATAAGTCAGTGAAGGAGGGAAAATACAGAAATCAACACATCACACATCATTTGTGGAACCAAATTCTACAAAACGAGCGGCCAATCCCCAAAGCTCTCTCTCCTACCAGTTCTCTGCCCTGGTCAGAGTCTGCGGGAAGGGAGCTTACCTGGCAAAGCGTCCAAATCTGGAATAAAAAAGGGAGTTCTTCCATCAACTTCACAAGTGGTAATCACTTCAAAAACTTAACATTTTTAATAAGTAACACTTTTAGAATTTGAGTTTAGATTCCAAACTGAATCTTATCAATGACTCCCACTTTAAGGCCATAAGAGTTCAGACTGCTTTGAGAATAAAGCTTTGCTATAAAATCAGAATGTCCTACTTGTTAAATGGTGAGAATCCCTTGTACCATTCGGTGGAGGTCAATAGTGACTACAGACACCCCACATAGCACCTACAATGGTACTGGTAGGATTTAATGGAAATATTAAAGACTAGCTTTTGTACCAATGTCTAAGCATTATAACCAGAGGCAGGAGGGGAGAGCAGAAAGACAAGAATTTTAGACAGCCCCGTGTGTGCCCTTGGGCAAGTTACTGTATTTCTCTGAGCCTCAGTTTCCTTATATGTAAACCAAATTTTTACATCTTATGTGCAGAAGAATACCTGCGTTCCCATGGTGGTTGCAGGGATAGATGGTAACTATGTAAAACACCTAATATTCAAGAAACAGTAGTTATTAGTAGTTTTCAGAAAAGCTGAAAGAAGTAACACTGTGTCCAATAAGAAACATCACCAAACATTGTAAATAGCTGGATGATAATGAGAAAAAAATGTCTGGCTTGAAGACTTAAACTCTAAGCACAGTTAAGAGAAGAAAAAAGATAGGGTGAGACAGGGTGAGCACTTGGGAGCCTCTGGGCACAATGGCGGCTGTTATAAATCTAATTCCCGGCTTTCAGTTACACACTCTATCAGAACACATAGCAGACATTCAGAAATGATTTCCATAAAGACTCCTGGTTAGTGGGCATAACCATTCCTATCCCAATTTCCTCTTGACCCTCCCGAAGTGCAGGATTGCTGGTGTTCTACTGGTCCTGTCTCCACCAGTCTCTCTTCTCTTAGCCTTTTAGGAGGCTGTGCCACTAACTCCCAACTTGAAGGGCTTCCTGCTAAGAATCTACCCACACCAGCTGTAAAATCAATAGGTCAGAGAATGCCCCCAAACCATTTTGTTTAAAAAAGAGCTTTGGTTCTACTCTTATAACTTAAGAAACACAGACCCAAGAGTTAGAACATCCTGCCCAAGGTCGGAGCTGGTGGCAGGGAGCTTCCAGGCCAGCACTTCTCCTGACTGGTCTCTCTATTTCCTCCCCTTGGCTTGTCTCATTCATGGTATCTTTTTCTTTTCGTTCTCTTTCATGTACTAGAGCCATTTGGGCTCAACTATTCTTATTTAAAATTCCACGCTACCAATGATGCTCAGAATGACATACTTGCAGTTTTAACACAAGATCACTGGCAATTACAGCTTCTCCCATGTCTCAATTAAAATGTGTCCAGATGACTGTAGTACACATTTGGAGATGGGATGCTGTGAAATTCCAAAAGTCTGTCTAATTCATAACACAGAGCCTGATTGGGGTCCAATGTATTTATACATTTTTATTAGACTCAATTGAAAGATTAAAAAAGATGAATAAATTACTTTCCTATTTGCTTCATCTGTTATTGTAGACTATGCCCAACAGATGTCACATAAGAAATTCAAATTACATCTTCAAATGGAACATAACTTTAGTAATGAATAATTCAAGACTAAAAACCAGAATAATTTTTTTTGAGCCATTTCTTTCATTGGATAGAAAGCGTCAGTGGAAAAGTACTCACCTATTTATCTGACCATTTTCTACTTCAGTGAAATCGTTGGAGTCGTTGCTAATGTTATCGTCCTCGGGCACTGTCATGTTCTGCAACTCAGTCAGCTCAAGTCCACTTTTGAAATGCATCATGATTAGACAGTATCTGTAGTCCAAAAAAATCAGTCCAAATTTCTCCTGTTCTGAATGTATTCAGTAGATAGCAGCAAAAATATAAGCGCGACACACCTAACATATAGCAAAATCAAATATGATTAAAAATGTGAACGTCACCAATTAAAAATAAACTATCACAAGTAAATATATACCATGTAGTTAATTTACCCATAATACAGCTTTTACATTTTACTGCTAGATTTGTCAATCTTTGTACATCAAGTTATAGAGCAGTGGTTCTCAACCTGAGGGTCACGACCCACAGGCACTGTATTAAAGGGCTATGGCATTAGGAAGGTTGAGAACCACTGTTATAGAGGCTCACCTCTAAATTTTATGACTTTTACAAATTTCCCTCCATTTTTAGCTATAAAATGAGTCATGTTCTGTAATCTTAACGCCTAGGATTATGGGAATAACATGTTAGCTATAGCAATATAGACCCCCTTTCATGAAACACTGTGCTTAACATGAAAGGAATTCAGTTATTTTAACGTGTCAGATCACAAGGCTCACTGTATGCCACGTAGCTGCTTACAGACTCACAGAAACAAAAGTACCTTTGATTTAGCAATCCAGCTTAATAAAAATGCAAATCCTCAATAAATGGCATCGCCCAGGGATCAACTACCCAACCTGGTGGTCAACCAGCAACGGACCAATTTGTGTTTTGAAATTTTGCAAACTGTTTATCCCTCAACTGCAAGAGATTAAATCAATCTCTTCAATGAAATCATTCCATGTCATGGAATTAGGGAATTAAAAACTCATACTCAAGGGATTTGGGTTAATCCACCTGCTACTACATTTCCTCATCAGAAATGAAAGACTTCCAGAGTTCACATTTTCTCCCACACAGATGACTGTGGTTTCAATTCCTGGGGGGTCACCAATATCACCAACATAGCCAAGGGAGGGAAAAAATTTCAGGGGTGCAGCATTACAAGTCAAAAAGCAGATGGCAAACACAACTTCAAAAGCAAGACCAACGTCAGAATGAGAGCCTCACTGAGATACTCTCAGTGAGGTGACGGGGACCATGGAACAAGCAGAATGCTGGAGAACTATTTTTTTTTAATATGCCCATTGGCAAATCCCCGTGGATGTCATTTTGATACTTTGTCTGATCCTGAATTCCATTAGATGACTGTCACCTAGTTAACAGACTCCAATGTGCCCATCTGAGGAAGCATCCTAATAGTTTCCCAAGAAACATTTTACTAATTTATAATATTTTGAAGGCATACAGAAAATACCCTAGTGCAGGGTTTTTCAACTTATTGTATCTCATGGCCCACTTGAACCAACAGTTAAACTTCCAGGCACCTTTAAATTACGTTGATTTAAAAACAGAATTAAAAAAAAGAATACACTTACCGTGCTTTGAACTTCTTTTGAAAATAATTTAATTAATAAATTTTCTATGCCACACCTAAGATCCTCTCTTTGCATACTGGTGTGCCACGGCCTCCACCATATGGGGCCAGTGCCCTACTCCTTGAGCCACAAGAGCCACCTTCCTTCTTATCCACATAGTCTCCTATCTAGAAGTTTCAGGATCCTTGGTTTCAGAATCCTGTTGTGTGCCACAACACAAGCACTTTTTAATATCTCAAGTTCCTTGAGCGGCGCCTGTGGCTCAAGGAGTAGGGTGCCAGCCCCATATACCAGAGGTGGCAGGTTCAAACCCAGCCCTGGCCAAAAAAAAAAAAAAAAAATCTCAGGTTCCAGGAAACTCATCCTTCTTGCAAGGCCTTTTCTGGAAGGTGGAGAGACTGGGCAGGGAAGTTTGAGCCCCTGGACTCCTGGTCTCAGGTCTGTTTTTCCAGTCACAGCAACAGTGAGTGCTGGAGGCTGGCCCATCTCTGCTTGTAGTGCCTTCAGACCCCAGCAATTGTTTACAATCTGCCTGTACTTTGCAAAAGCTGAAATGTATTAAAATGGCTGCACCCCACCCTCACTCTTAGAAGTAAATCATGAAAGTTATCCAAATAGGCTGGACTGGGTAATTTCCAGGAGGCTTGTCACATTGATTCTCACTGGTATGACTACCACAAAGGCCCTTGAAGTGATATTACAGGTCTGATAGAAAGTTAATTCAGTGGATGGCATTTCCAATCTGGGTTAAGAAGCCTTTTCTTTCCTCTCCACAAACTGGAAGGAAATAGGGCACCAGACAAAAATTTTCTGAGGAGAGAAAGGATTGACTAATAATAGATCTGCAGTCTACTGTTTAAATTTAAACTTTCATATTAAAAATATGTATGTGTATGTGTGAGTGTCTGTGTATATAACTAGTCATGTAAGGAAATGGACAAAAAGGCAAAAGAATAAAAAAGAATAGAGGAAGTCCTGGCCACAAAATTCTGTCAGCATTGGGCAAATGGCAGTACAAATTAATCACACAGAAAACATTTTTATTGTTGTAAAAAAACTTATGAAATAAAGTGAAAATAGAAAATGAAGGGGAAAATTAACAGTGACACCTATCACCAAGATTGAACCATACTTGGAAAATATTATCCATTCAATTTAATATGTATTTATTGGGTGCTAAGTGGTAAAGAGATTCAAAAAGTTTGAAAAATGACAAATTCAGGGATCTGAGGCTGCTTTACGGTAGAATTTTTAGAACAGACATTGCAAAAGAAATTCCATCGCCCTCAAATGGGCTACTATTAAGATTTTGATGCATAGTCTCCTTTCTCATTATGTCTCTAACTCCCCTCTCTTTTTTTATTTTAACGTTGGGGATTTTAGATTGTTTTTAACTTACTTTTTTCATGGAATGAAAATATGTCATAAGCATACTGAAGAACAGAAGTTTTTTTTAAAAAAAAAATCGTGCTTTATTAATGAGTAAATAAATACAGGTTTGGGAAGAAATATTAGAAAATACAATTTTTCAAATTGAGTAAACAAGCTCAAAGAACAATTCACCTGTTATCTCAGCAAGCAAAGATGATCAGTGTATATATATTGTTGTATGGTCTTCCAGGGGGCTTCTACACACATAGATACAGCTCCTGACACACAGTAGATGTTCAATAAGTATCTGTTAAATAAAACAATCATTGGAAATAAAAAATAGATATGCATTTACACAAATGGAAATCATATCAAACAATGAGTTTTTAAAACATTTGTTCACTTAACAAGGGATCGCCTCCTATCCTGTATTCCGTCACTAAACACAGGTTTACACCATTACTGTTCCGCCTGGCTAACTGCCTATGCCAGTAACTGACATCCAACCCATAATTGCGGGACTGCTTGGTGGACCAGAGATTGACAGGGGGAGATGGAACCTGAGCTGAAAGTTGTCAGGGGAACGTGGTCAATGGCACAGAGGAAGGAAGTACAGGTTGAATTCAAGAAACAAAGAATTATGGTTTTACTGAAAGATAGAAACAATCATCAGACCATGCAATGAATTACAGACTGGGATTATGGTGTAAAGATCTTGATGTTAACCCAACCATAATTATTATCTCTCAATATTTATAGTAGGTAACAAATTACATTTTACTCAGTATAGGATATTTCTGATCTTTGCTATAATCTTGGGAGGTACTTAAGGCAAACATTATTCTCTGTGTGCTTATTGGTACATTTTATTATAGTACCAATGTATGATGCATAAACTTGTTTTCTGCTTGGTGTTATGTATCAAAGGACAGGATACACAAATTTATCTGGCCTTAAGTGACTTAGAACCTACTTAAGCCAGCAAGATCATCCTATGTAAAATGTCACTGCACCATAAAAACTGGCAGAATAAAGAAAAAGCTCAGAAATATTTCAGAGGCATACAGACATACGTATATATGTATATATACATATATGTATAGTATATATGTGTATGTATGCATAAAGAAGGAAGGAAGGCAGGAAAGAGGACAAATAGGTAAGGTTTATAAAGAGATATGACTTGAACTGTATCTAAAAATGGGTAATATCAGATTGGAGGATAGGGAAGGCATAACTTATACTGGCAACAGTCCTGACACACTGAGTGCTGACGTTGTGGTAGATGTCCCACTCAATATTTGTTCCCACCTCTTTCTAGTCCTGTCCTGCAAAGGATAGAAATTTGAAGACTGCCTTTCCCACACTTCTTTGCAGCTAGGGTTCTGGGCCCGATTTAGATGCCACTTGTCAGACAGCAGTGGCCAGAGCAAGGCATCCGTTTTGCTGGTACAATTCCAGCAGGTACAGCAGCAACACCAGAGCCAACAATTGTGGTTCTGGTTCCTGATCATCAAATTTGGCTCCAGTGATGTGTTTCTGGAGCACATGGTTGAAATTGATGGCTTCCTGGTTTCCTGACTTCCCCATGGAGGTGCAAACAGCAGTTAACCTTATCAGGCTAGTTGAGTGATGTTGTTAGAGTAATTATTCCTAGAGGCCCAGTCTATAGTGTGCTCTGCCAGCAGTTTCAACAAATTTATAGGCACTTGATCCCCTTTTGCCTGATACAGACAGAAAGATCTGACAGACATCCTTAATTGTATTTATTCCTTCTTTTAAATTTTTTGTACTATGAGAACATTTAAAATATATATAAAAGTAGAAAAAATAGCATAATGAATTCCCAGGTACTGATTTCAACAGTTATCAATTCAGGCTTCTGTCATTGCATTTTTTTTTTTTTAATTACTACCATCACTCGGAATTATTTTATATTAGATCCCAGATATCATAACACTTGTAAATATTTCAGCACATATCTCTAAAAGGTAAGAACTCTCTTATTAAATAGTATCGTCACACCAACATCAAACCTAACAAATAATGATAATTCCTTAATTTCACCACCTAGAGTTCATTTTAAAACTTGCAATGAGGCTCAGTGCCCACAGCACGGTGGTTACAGCATCAGCCACATACACCAAAGTTGGCGGGCTTGAACCTGGCCCAGGCCAGATAACCAACAATGGCAACAGCAACAAAAAATAGCGAGGCGTTGTGGTGGGCACCTATAGTCGCAGCTACCTGGGAGGCTGAGGCAAGAGAATTGCTTGAGCCCAAGAGTTTGATGTTGCTGTGAGCTGGGATGTCACAGCACTCTGCTTAGGGTGACATAGTGAAACTCTGTTTCAAAAAATCAATCAATCAATCAATCTTGTAACAAATCATTGTTTTTTTTATTATGAAGAATATAATCCCACCTCTCCTAGCTCAATTTGTGAGAATCAACAACGATAGCTAGATCAGTGGTTTTTGAGAAAGTATTAATGGACATTTTTCTGAAGAAGAAATTAAAATGGCCAACAGGAATATGAAAAGGTGTTCCATATCACTAATCATCAGGGAAATGCAAATTAAAACCACCTCACACCTGTTAGAATCACAGAGTCAGGCGATAACAAGTGTTAGCAAGGGTGTGGAGGAAAAAGAGCCCTTGAATACTGTTGGTGGGAATACAGATTGGTGTAGCCATTGCAGAAAACAGTAAGGAAATTCCTAAAGAAATGAAAGAACTATCACATGACACAGCAATCCCTCTTCTGCATATATACCCAAAGAAAATAAAATCATCACCTTGTAGAGATATTTAGACACACATGTTCATTGCAGCATTATTTATGATGATAGCTAAGATACGGAAACAACTGAAGTGTCTATTAATGGATAAACGGATAAAGAAACTGTGGTATACATAGACACTGCAGTCCCCGACCTCTGGGCTGCAGGCAGGTACTGTGGCCTGTTAGGACCTGGGCCATACAGCAGGAGGTGAGCAGGAGGCAACTGAGCCAGGGAGCAGCTGCAAAGGCAGGTTATCATTAGCAGGGAGGTTTGACTGCACAGAGACCATAATAAATTAGTTGCCAAATTGGATGGGAACCATTGCATATATAAATGTACAATGGAATATTATTCAGTCTTAAAAAAAAAAAGATCTTGTTATGTGCCACAACCTAGACCAGTGGTTCTCAACCTTCCTAATGCCGTGGCCCCTTAATACAGTTCCTGTGGGTCGTGACCCACAGATGGAGAAGCGCTGACCTAGATGAACCTGGAGGGCACTGTAGTAAGTGAAATGAGCCAGAGAGACAGAAAAGTACTGGATAATCTCATTTATATGTAGAATCTTTTTAAAAAACATGTGAATACACAGACCTGGAGAACTAAACGGTGGTTATAGGTCGAGGGGAGAGGAAAGGGGAAGATGCTGATCAGTGCTTATAAAGTGGCAGACATGGAGGATGAAGGAGTCCAGAGATCTGAGTATAACATGCGGCCTGCAGGGAGTGTGGCTGGGCACCCTTTACCTGAAATGCCTGAGAAAAGACTGTTTGAGATTTCAGATTTATTTCAGATTTAGGAGTATTTTACATACACATAATGAAATATCTTGGGGATGGGGCCCAAATCTAAACATGAAATTTATTTATATTTCATATACATCTTAAATACACAGCCTGAAGGTAATTGTATGCAATACTTTTAAATAATTTTGTGCGGGAAGCAAAGTTTTGACTGTATTTTGACTTTGACTTCTCACAGGAGGTCAAGTGTAGAATTTTCCATTTGTGACATTATGTGCTCTTTGAGCATTCAGTGCTCAAAATTTTTTGGATTTTGGAGCAGTTTTTTTTGTTGTTGTTTGTTTGTTTTTTGAGACAGAGTCTCACTGAGTCACCCTGGGTTGAGTGCTGTAGCATCGTAGCTCACAGCAACCTCAAACCCTTGGGCTCAAGAGATCCTCTTGCCTCAGCTTCCTGGGTAGCTGAGACTACCGGCACCCATCACAACATTTTAGACCTGGGGTCTCGCTCTTTGCTCAGGCTAGTCTCCAACTCCTGAGCTCCAGCAATCTGTCTGCCTTGGTCTCCCAAATACAGGAGTGAGCCACCACACCCAGCCAGATGCTGGAGCATTTTGGATTTTCAGAGTAGGAATGCTCAATCTATAATATCATATTGTGTTTGAGATTTTTTGCTAAAAGAGTAGATTATAGGTATTCTTGCCACAAAAAAAAGGGAATGACCATGTGACATAATAGATATGCTAGTTTGTTTGACTACAGTAACATTTCACTACGTGTGTGTATATATATCTCTATCTAGCTATACAAAGGGTACCCCGTTGCCCCTAAAGCTGCCAAATGTAGGGAAAATAGGAAATTATAGCTAAATGTACAAAATATTCATTACAAAATTTTACAAAGAGGTGACCAACACATAGAAAATATTTTGTAAAATTATATATATTATAGATTATATATTATATAATATATAATTATTATATATAAAATCATATATAAATTATTATATAATATATATAATTTATGTATAATATATAATTTACAGTTATTATATATTATTATATTATAATAATATTCATATATTGTTATATAATATATTAAATATGTTATAATAATATAATTATTACATATAATTTACATTATATAATATAATTTTATAATTTTATAATTATTATATATAATGTATATATTATATATAAATATATATATTTATATAAAATTTCTATATTATATATAGAAATATATATAAAGAGAAAGAAATTTGTTAACCCTAAAGCCAATAATGGTCCTTTGTTTTTTTTTTGCAGTTTTTGGCAGGGGCTGGGCTTGAACCCGCCACCTCCGGCATATGGGGCCGGCACCCTACTCCTTTGAGCCACAGGCACTGCCCCAATAATGGTCCTATTTTTCTAGGCCAGTTCTTCCCAGAACTGAGTCTGTTCACTCACTTGGAGTTCTTTGAGCTCAGGGGTCTCAGATGATGATGATATGGATCTATGAACCAGTATTAATCTGTATATTAAAAGGCTTCAAATGTGCCAAACAGACTTAACTAAAATGTCAGGAATACTGACATTGAGCTAGATTGTATTAACTTGATCATCCTAGGTTCTAATTAGTAATTTTGTGTATCTTTGAGTAATACAAATGGGAAATGAATTACTATATTAAAGTTAATAGTAAAAATCCATTAAACAGTAAACTTAAGATCTGATCATTGCACTGCATACAATCTTTAAAACAAAGGCTTACAGCTGATAATCAAAATCTTTGAAACCTTGGGGTCCTAGGAAGGTGGAGAATAATAAAAATAGCCTTTGGTAGTGAAAAGGCTGAGAGCTAGTAAGCAGTCTTTGAAGTCCACAGAGGCAGAGTCTTCCTGACAATAAGTGCCTGTCATATTCCCCTTCCTGCCTTGCCATTAGTAAGTGTTTCTAATGTCTGCAGGATGATGTCTAATCCCTGGAACCTTGAATTCAAAGCCCAGATTGCTGGTAACTCTCTCTTCGATTTTCTCCCCCACTGTGATTCTTCTGAACCCCTTATCCTGCAACAGATCTACGTCTATGCAGTTTTCTGTTGTGCTGACTCCATTCCCTCAGTCCTGAACACACTCTCCCCACCTTCCCATTAAGCCACATTAAGTGTGACATTTCTACAGAGCCCACCTTGCCTGCTTTGTAATAAATTTTAAGTCAATCTCTTCTCTGATGCTTTTTTCCAACGATTAACCCACGGTTAATTACTTACCTGTGATGAGTTCTTACAGCACTTTTGTATAGGTCACTCATTGGCTTGTGGCAAGGGCACTCTTATATTTTAATCATCTTTTTGTTCCAACTCCTTAGAGACAAAGACCACAGACCTTACAGATCTTTAGCACATGATGATAGTAAATGCGTGTTAACAATAAAAATGAGGATTAAATTTAGAGAAAGCCATGATCTGCCTGTAAGACAATATACTCTGACAATGTCTCCACGGGAAACAAAAGGAAAATGGGAACATGAAGCAACATGTATAGTCCTACTTAGAGTTTTCCTTAAGTCTGCCACTTAATTTCCTTTACATTTGATCTGGGCATGTAGGATTTATGTAAAAATGCACTTAAAATTGCAAAGTACTCTATAAATGGAAGGTATTTATCGTTAATATCCCAGACAGTATGCCTGGAATGTTTAAGAATTCTTGGCATGACTTTTACAAGTCAGAGAAAGAGTTGTGTTAAAGAAGCAGTTCTCAACTGGGGATAATTTTGCTCCCTCTCTACCCCCAGGAGATATTTGGCAATCTCTGGAGACATTTTTGGTTGTCAGGAGGAAATTCTGCAAGCACCCAGTAGAGAGAGGCCAGGGATGTTGCTAAACATCACAGGATGCACATCTATAACAGGACAGCCATCCATAACAAGGGCTATCTGTCCCATAGCGTCAGTAGTGCCAGCACAGGGAGTAAGCACGGGCCATTTCTGTGTGCGGCATGGAGATCAGCCACTAACTTCCGTGGATATATTGCCCATCGCATCCTATCCTATTCTTAGCATCCCAACACCAGCTCTCACCATTCCTGTTCCATTCAGGTTCCTATCCGATCTTTTAAATATCTATTTTTAACATGCCTAGCCTATGATGTCTTGGAATTAACCTGTCCATATTCAAATGTTTTTAAACTACTCTAATATTTGTTAAGGCAGAAAATGCCAATAAACTCCAGAAGTTAATGACGTCAACCTGTAGGTAACTCTGGATACAGGAGGACAGATTGTATATTGAATTAAAAATAACAGCAACAAATATTTGAAGCTTAATTTATTGATAATTAGAAGAGTGAATATATTTGAGTAATGTGAATATCAACAAAATTAAAAATCTTTCTCATCAATTGAAAATTAATGGTTTAAATAATTACTAAAAATAAATAAGAGTTGAAAACAGCCTGGAAAATTCCAGCCTTTCAGAAAATTCTTTTTCTTTGCCTATATAGGTTTTTTGTTTGATAATGTTTCTGATCAAAGATTGCTATTGGACCAAAAACAAGGTATGGCAATTGTTACTTTTTTTAATTTTTAATTTTTTATCCTAGAAGGAGAAGAGACGGCTAGCAGTTTAGTTTGTTTGTTTTAATGCCCTAGCTAAATATGACAATTAACTCCTAATAAAATACTCTAGGAAAAACAGAAATAATAAGAATTTTAAAACACCATAAAGTGGGCCAGGCATGGTGGTTCACGCCTGTAATCCTAGCACTATGGGAGGTGGGTGAATTGCCTGAGTTCAAAAGTTCAAGACCAACCTGAGCAAGAACCAGACCCCATCTCTACTAAAAACAGAAAAACTAGCAGGGTGTTGTGGTGGGTGCCTTGGGAGGCTGAGGCAACAAGATGGCTGGAACCCGGGAGTTTGAGGTTGCTGTGAGCTATGATGTCATGGCACCTATACCCAAGGTGTCAGAGTGAGATTCTATCTCAAAAAGTAAAATAAAAAAAAAATAATAATAAGCAAATAAATAAATAAATAAAAAGAAACCTTTAAAAATTATACCTTTATTTGAACGAACATGTAATACATGATACTTCATAATTCAATATGGAAGGATGGCTACAGTCCTTGAACAATTTCTTTTTTCTCTTCAGATTTCTGTCTCCTTACCTTAAAATAGGAAGGTTAAGTTTCTCCCAGTTTTAAAGTCCTCAGCATTAACGATTCTACATACTATTTCTTAGTGGATGATTTTCAAAGATAAGAAGATGGACTGATAGACAAATCTCTTGAACAGTTGATTTAGTAGACCAGTTATGAAGGGAAATGGGAAAGTTATGAAGGGAAATGGGAAAGACCTAGGGAGCTTTCAAAAAAAAAAAAAAAAAGGATAAGGGTGCCACCACATGCAACAGTTTCTGACTTAATTGGTTAGGACAGGGTCCAATCATGAGTGTTGTAAATGCTCTCCAGGGCATGTGAATGTGCAGCCAGTGTGAAAAGCTACAGATTTAGACTAACAACTGAAAGCAAAAGCATCCAGTGTCCAGATAGGCAAGGTAAATGAGCAAAGCAGACTGGGTACAAGGAACTGGAGAACACACAGTCCATTTCCCTCCCTCCACCTAGCAGTAGGAATGAGCCAGAGCTTTTAGTTTTTCTTTCTAGAAATGCCAGAAATAGAGATTTTAAGGGAAATTCTGATATTTAAGTGTTGGAAATAAACTCCAAACAATTTTAAAAGAAAGTGTAAGTCACACATAACATGACCTCAGTCTTAAGGTAGCCCTATAGTCACCAGTTAGCAACCTAAACAAAACCAGTTCAGTAAATCACACACAGCTTTTTCTCTGAGCTCTGCCCTTTCTGCTTCCCACTCAGAGCCTCTTCCTTCCACACCTGGGGCCACAGCCTTTTTCTTTCCTTTTCCTTTCCAGCATCTCTTTCTTTTCCAACCCCCGTCACTCCTAAGACAGTGAAACTGAGATCCACACATTAAATCTTCATGTGGCTCTTGCTGGATCACCGGACAGGCATCTATGCCCGGGAAAATTCAGGTTATAAACTGTAACCTGAGGCTGTAGCTCCGTGATGTCAACAACTGGTTGGTTTAGTAAAATCAGGTGGCAAAGTTCGTCAAGCTCATAATTTTACTAAGACTTTTATCAAGCAACATATGGAGGTCCTCATTTAATTTCTGATTTTTGTTTGTTTTCTTTGCTTTAAATCTAAACCAATGCATATCAGAATTACTACTGATGATTTTATCTTTTTTATTTTTTAGGTTCTCATATTTGGGCAGGCCAAGTAAATCTGGAGTTCTGGAGATGGAGTCTGGGCATTAGTAGCTTTTAAAAGACCCCAGGTGAGTCTAATGTGAAGCCCGCTCTGAGAATCACTAATCTAACACCTCCCCAACCCTGCAGATTAGCAGTATGCTTGGCAGATAACTATCATCTTGGAAAGTCTTTTTAAAATTTGTTTAAGGTTTTTCTTAGCTTTGTTTTCATTGTATCTTCACATCTCTAAGGCAGGCAGCTCCAATCAGATCCACTATTAGTAATGAACACGTGAGGCAATGAAGCACAAAAATGTTAAATGAGCTGCCCAAGGGCGTCTTGCTAGATTTTGGCAAAAACACAACAGATATCTCACTTGAAACAGAGTTTTTCTTTTTTTTTTTTTTTTTGCAGTTTTTGGCCAGGGCTGGGCTTGAACCTGCCACCTCTGGCATATGGGGCCGGCGCCCTCCCCCTCTTGATTGCAAGTCTCCTGCTGGTTTCCCCAAACCATGTTGCCCTCCCAGTCATTGAACTCCTGTACTATTATTAGTAACTAACCCTGACACACAGGTTATCACTGGAAAATAAATGAATAGGAGATCAAATTTTGAAAATAAGTATAACTTTTTTTGTGTGTGAGATGGTAATATCACTATATTGCTGGGTTGGTCTCAGACTCTTGGGCTCAAGACTAGCTGGGACTACAGGTCACACCATTGCGCCTGGCTAATTATTTTTTTGGTACACAGTGTCTTCCTATATTGTGCAGGCCAATCTCAAAACTTCTGACCTCAAGTAATCCCCCTTCTGTGGCCTTTCTAAGTGCTGGCATTACAAGGGCGAGCCACTGCACCCAGTCTTTCTTTCTTTCTTTTTTTTTTTTTTCTTTTTAATTAAGAAACTTATTTTTTAGAGACAAGGTCTCACTATGTTGCTCAGGCTGGTCTTGAGATCCTGGCCTCAAGTAATCCTCCTGCCTTAGCTTCTCAAGTAACTGGGATTACTGAGCCACCACATCTGGCTCAATAATGTTTCAAATGACAATTTAGGGTCCGTGTACCAAGGTGTCTTTTTCTGAAGTCTACTAAGGAGATTTTGAACATGCTTATTTCTATGCATATCCTTTCTCCACCTCCACACCATCTCTTATAGATGCATATTCTCCCAGAGACTGAAAAGATTCAGGTAGTTTCCATTAAGATATTATTTTCAGAAAAGTATTTTCAAATGATTAAATGGTCACAGAATTTCAGAGGTAAAGGGAACTTTACTCCCTGACCAACTTTCTTCACCTCCTCTGATAGATGAGAAGCCTGAAGTCTTTTTTAATTCAATATATACAGAATGCTAACAGTGTGCCAAACACTTCACACCCATTATGTTAATTAAACCTTCAGTAGAACTCAGTAAAAGGGGTACCAACACCACCACCATTATCATTACCATTTAACGAATGAAAAAAACTGAGGCTTAGACATGCTTGACACCTCACCCAAGTCCCCAGGGTAAGCAGAAGACCTGATGTTTACATTTCATTCATAGCCTAAGCCCTTACCACCCATCTTTCACCATCTGGAATGACACAGAGCAAAAAGTGAAGGATTAATACATCCTTATGAACATTCCAATGAGATCATCAGTGAGCATGTCTTCCAAGAGGTGGAGAAGTTGCACCAGGATTAGGCCATCACAAATACATGGGATTGTAAAAGGCGTTCCAATTTAGAACCCACACAGGGATTGAGGCTCAAAGTGAGAGGGAGGACATAAACTGGATTGAAAGATGGAATGCCAGGAAAAAGTGAAAAGAGGTTAGGAGATAAGTCGTGAAGGGCCCTGAGTGACCAGCTGAGAAATTTTAACTAACTTATTTTTTAGAGACAAGGTCTCACTACGTTGCTTGGGCTGGACATTTAGAATGTATTCATAGGCAACAGAAACCCCCAGAAATTTTTATTTATTTATTTATATATTTATTGATTTGAGACAGAGTCTCACTATGTCGCCCTTGGTAGAGTGCTATGGCATCACAGCTCACAGCAACCTCAAACTCTTGGGCTCAAGCAATTCTCTTGCCTCAGCCTCCCAAGTAGCTGGGACTACAGGCGCTGGCCACAATGCCCGGCTATTGTTGCAGTCGTCATTGTTGGTTAGCTGGCTCAGGCAGGGTTCGAATCCGCCACCTTCGGTATATGTGACTGGCACTGTAACCACTGTGGTTCAGGCGATGAGCCCCCCAGAGATTCTTAGAAATGAAGTTTTAGACATATAATTCTCATGGAAGTGTCAGGATGGAGTAGGGGAGCAGGGCTAGGTGCAGTAGCTGTAATCCTAGCAGTCTGAGAGGCTAAGGCAGGAGGGTCACTTGAACCCAAGAGTTCAGGACCAGCCTGCGCAACACAGCAAGACCCCAATCTCTAGAGTATAGAAAAATTATCCAGGTGTGGTGGTGAGCACCTGTAGTCCCAGCTACTTGGGAGGCAGGCAGGCTAAGTCAAGAGAACCACTTTAGCCCAGGAGTTTGAGATTGCTGTAAGCTGTGATGATACCATTGCACTGTAGTCCTGGCAACAGAGTGAGACCCTGTCTCAAAAAGAAAAGAAAAGAAAAGCTCCACACCTGAGCTTGGTGTGGAAATGAACTACTGGCTTCTCATAAACATGTGCCGTGCCCACTCCCTTTAGATTCTTCAGGGCCCCTCCGTATCTGTGCCATGAATCTTGTATCCCAACACACTACTGGAACTGCTATATCTAGGTTGGGTAGCAGGGACTTGAACTTGGGGAGTGGGAATGAAGACAAGAGGACAGGTGTGAGGAGTATCTGGAAGGGCTGGTCACTGCTCAAAAGTGGAAAGGGCAGGAAGAGAGGAGGGGCAGAGTAGACTGCAAATACTTCAAACTTAGGAGAAGAGGAACAGATAATGAGATGGGGTGTGTGTGAACAGTATCACAAAGAGATGAACAAGTCTCGACCCAATATTTTATTTATTAAGCAGCTACCATGTGCCGGGCACAAGGGGAATAATGAATGAATGCAGGTTTTGCCCTCAAAGATCACCCAGGGAAAGGAAAAGGGAAAAGCAGAAACAGCCAGACACTAGGCCTCCTAAGTGGGGTATTCTTTTCATCACACAGCCTTAATTCAGGGAGCAACATAAAAATATACAGAAGCAACAAAATACATGTAAAGACTCCAAGACAGCATTAAGAACTATTAATCTCTGCTGGGCCCAGTGCTTACTCCTGTAATCCTAGCACTCTGGGAGGATGAGGTAGGTGAATATCTTGAGCTTAGGAGTTGGGAACAAGTCTGAGCAAGAGTAAGACCTGGTCTCCACTAAAAATAGAAAAACTAGCTGGGGGTCACGGTGGTGCCTGTGGTCCCAGCTATTGGAGAGGCTGAGGTAGGAGGATGACTTGAGCCTACAAGTTCAAGGTTGCTGGGATCTAGGCTGATGCCATGGTACTCTCCCAGAGTAACAGAGAGGGATTCTGTCTCAAAAATCCAAAAAAACAAACAAAAAAAAGGCTTGGCACCTATAGCTCAGTGGGTAGGGTGCCAGCCACATACACAAGAGCTGGAGAGTTCGAATCCAGCCTGGGCCTGCCAAACAACAATGACAACTGAAACAACAACAGAAATAGCTGGGCATTGTGGCAGGCGCATATACTCCCAGCTACTTGAGAGGTTGAGGCAAGAGAATCACTGAAGCCCAGAGTTTGAGGTTGCTGTGAGCTGTGATGCCATGGCACTTTACCCAGGGTGACATAGTGAGACTGTCTCAACAAACAAACAACAACAACAAAAAAAACCTATTAATCTCAACTGCTGAATTATAGGCAAAGCAGAATGCAGTAAGTTCCTTGCTATACTTCTAACCCTAATCATTCAAATAGCTGGTCCCTTCTCATCATTTGGGTCTCAGGACAATTGTCACCCCCTCAGATAGGCCCTTCCAGCAGATGACTCTATTTCAAGCACCTTGCCCATGACATGATTCCGTTTTATTTCATTGCACTAAGAATACCTGAAATTTATATACCTGCATTTATGTAAGAGAGAGAGAGAGAGAGAGAGAGAGAGTGTGTGTGTGTGTGTGTGTGTGTGTGTGTGTGTGTGTGTGATGTTTCCTTCATGAGAACAGAAGCTTCACGGAAGCCGGAAATTTATCTCGTTGGCTGGTGCCAGGCACATAAACCCTGGTAGGAGATACTTATTGACCACATTTTAAAAAAGAAAGAAAGGAAAGCAATAAACCTCATCTCCTTATCAAGATTAAGACCTCAAACAGGCCAGTTTCCAGCTGCTTAGGGTAACATTCTGAGAACACAGGGGACTATAAAAAGCAAAGCCATTTTGACCCTGGGGTGGAACCCAAATCCAAAGGGTCTGCACCAGATCTGCGGCCGGACCCGCCTGTACCCACCCAGCACCCAGCGTGAGACGCTGGACAATGAGGCCAGCCAGCCGCCCAGCTCAGGTTTTATTTCCGTTGTCCTTCTGACGTCAGAGAAAGCGTGAGTTGCGGCCCAGTTTCTTCTATCAAGGTGACAAATTACAGCCTGGCTGGGCCCCGCATTCTGCAAACTATAAATTTACTCCTCTCTCCCCCTTCACTGCAAAATGTAAAATCCCAGTGCAGAGATGTCAGATCCCCTTTCCAGCGCGAGTGAATCCCGTTTCCCAGCGGTGGCGTCCTTTTCACTCTTCCTGCGTACATCACCATGGATTCCTCTGGGAAAGTGCGAGACCCTGGCGGGGCAGTTAGGTTTCCAACAGAGAAACAGGGTTGTAAAAACCCCAGGTCCGCACCGCAGAGAGAGACAAAGGACTCTCAATCGTAGCACCACCTTCCCCAGCCCAAGGCAGCCTACGAAAGTGACGCCGTTAGCGCGAAACCCCTTTTGCCTCCACATACACTCGGGCAGTCTTGGACCAGTTTAGCGCAAACCCGGGGCCGGGCGACTTGTTAGAGCAGCGGGGCGGAGGCAGCCGCGTGACTGGCGGCGTCTCAGCCGGAGCCGAGGAGCCCGACGCGCGGGGAGATGGATAATTGGTGGGGCGAGGGGCGCGCACGACCCGGAAGGCGCGCTTTCCTCGGGACAGCGACCAGGCGAGTTTAAAGGCCGCCTGTGGCAACGTGCAGGGACGCGACCGAGGTGTCGCGGATGCAGCAGGAAGGTGGGACTGGCCGCGAGCGCCATCCGCGCCCGGGCCCGCGTAAGCGGTGGGCTTTTGTTCGCCGGCACCAGTGGATTCCCGGTTCTCGGGAAAGCACTGTCTCCCTTGCCACGCTCTTCATCTTAGGATGAATCTCCCAGGGCGGGAAAGGACAGTAAGTCACTGCCAGCATCCTCAGTAATTTCTCCCCGCACCCTCCCACTCTCCCTCAGAGGACGGGCTGCAAGGCAGGGTTCGCAAATGTGCTCCTGTTTACTACTCCAGCCCCTCGACTCAGCTTCCTACCCGGCCGCACGAGGCACCCTGGGGACATCACGCGCTCTGCTCCCGGCCCTGCGGACACGAGAAATTCCCTCTAAAGGTCTTCAGTCCTCCGGTACGTCCCGCCCTCGCGTCTGCCGCGCTCTCCCTCCAGACCTGCACCGTCCCTGACCCTCGCCAAATGTACCCAAATCTGCCATCACACTCTGCCACCATGAAAACTGACCCAAAAAGTAAGCCACAGCCCGCGAGAAGGTGAATTCAGAGGCCACGGCGCTTTGTCGCGCTGCCCAGACTTTTCCTTTCCTACAAGCAAAATCCAAACCCATCGCGCACAGCCGCGCTCCCCTTCTTTCAAGCCCGCACCAAGGATTTCCACGTTACCGCCTCCTCCCGCATCTCAATCCTCCCCGGAACGGACACGCACCTTACCTCGGAAAATAGAAGGAAAGGTGGCCAAGGCGGTGTGCAGATGTCCGCCCTCCCGGGGTTTTCACCCCCGGCCGTGTGATGTCCTTTGTGTCACGGTCTGGCTGCGGCTGCCGGGGAGAAGTGGCCCCGTCAGCTGGGGCTGGGCGGGGAGACTTGGCGCGGCGTGGCGGATTTCCGAGGAAGGTGAAGGGCGGAGGTTCCCAGCGACCTTCAGGCGGAGCGGCGTGGCTGCCCCAACCCGCGCTCGCCCGGCTCGCCTCCTCCTCCTCCTCTCGGGGCCGACTGCAGCAGAGTCTCCCCCCACCCCCACCCACACCCCCACCCTGCTCACCAGCCTCTCACTCACGTCGACACGCGCGGGCGCTGAGGGTCGCGAAGCCTCGGCATTCTCCTACCGGGGGCCGCGTGGCCCTCCCGCATCCATGCCTCGTGATGGTGTAAAGCGGAAAAGTCAGGCCATTCCTCCCGGTCCCGCGACTTCTCCCCGCCTGCGCGCCCGCTCTTTAACCAAAGCTGCGTGTCACTGAGCCGTGCCCCGTCACATGGTGTCACTGCTGGCGGCCGCGCCTTGCTGCCTCCCTCTAGCAGCTCCCCGAAGATGCAGCGACCGCAGCTGGCGGAGATTGACTAGCGGGGAGGGGTTGCGGGGCGCGCGCGTGACGGGCTCAGTGGAGGTGGCACCGGGCAGGAGCGGAGGCTGCGCGCCGCCGGGGCACCTGCCCAGCGTCCCCCTGGGGCCGGGTGGCGTGCTTAGGACCCAGCTGCGGTGGCAGCTGGAGAGCGGGAACCCTTAGGGATGGCAGTGGGGCGGCCAAGGTGGCACCGGCGGCTGAAAGGAGGGCTGAGCGCTTGAGGAGGGGCCGCATTGGGCACAGCCGGAGCCCAGCCGGGGCCCAAGGAGAGAGGGGCGTTGCATTGTGGGTAGGGCGCAGCGCGAGGGTGGCCGCGGGAGTGGCGGGTCCCAGCTCAGCCCTGCGCCGGCGGATGCCGGCAGCAATGGAGCGGTGAGTTGGCTTCGGGGACCACACACAGACGGCCGGAGCTTGGCGGAAAGGGGACCGAAGCGCCGCGGGAGCGGGGCGAGCGGACACCTTTGGAAACCCTTTGTCCCCAACCCTCAGCGGGTGGCGCTTCCCCTCTTCGGGATCCAGCACCCGCAGTCCTCGCCAGCCTTTCCTGAGATCTGCTCCATTGGAGCTCGGTTTAGGGGACTGAGTGTGACGCGACCAGAAGGATTTGCCGAGCTCCCAACGCGCACCTGCCTGCACGCGAAGGGGCCGGGGCAGCCCTCGCAGGGCGCGAAGACCCCACGTGGTTCCGCCCCAGGGACACGACGCGTCGGGGTTGGCGGAGCTGGGGGACGGTGCCGGGCGAGAGAGGCGGCAGGAACAGCCGGGCCGTTCCCTCTCCGGTGCTGACTCTTTGTCTCAGGCACAGTCCCTTTTAACCGGGCACTTCTTGCGGCGGAGTTGTGTCTCCTTAAAATGGCGACAGGAAATCCCACCTGTGCGTCACCCAATTAGACTGTCATTATAGCGCGAATTTGCGGGGTGGAAACTCGAGCTCTTGTTGACAGCTTTGGCTCAGTCTCCGCGTTTCATCAAAACGGGAAAGGGAAGGTGAATCATGATTCAAACATTATTCTGCCTGGAGCGTTCCAGGCAGGCACACTGAGCAGTCGCCTATCGGAGCGGCTGCGCCTCCAGCCACATCTTACACGCCTCCCAACTGACGAAAACGCCCACTCCCTTCGCATGGCGGTACACAGTCTTCATTAGCTCAGCAGTGGCTTCCTGAGAACTCTATTTGGAAGGCATGCTCTTGAATAAATCCGAGAAACGGGAAGGTCAGTGCAACCAGGGGAGGCAAAAAGACCGACCTGCTTTCACGTTCTTCTGAAACTTACTGCTCCCTACCAGCTTAGGTTTTGTTCTAGTCTTGTTTTCCCAATTTGTAAAAAAGAGAATAATAGTTCACATAAGATAGGAGCATCCTTTAATTCATCGAAAAGCTGATTCTTTCTACCTAACTTACCGGAAGAAGCGAATTTAGCATAAAATTACTGATTTGAAGCGGTGTGCACCTGCCTGGCACAGATGCCTCTTCTGAATAAGGTTATAAATCTGAAAACGTGGTGTAAATAAACTCTGAGCCACAGCTCCCGAGGCCTGTGGAAATGTTCATTAAAGGGAGAATGTGTATTCATTAGTGTCTGTTTAAAGAGAACCTGACGTCAAGCTTATCTTTTGATTTTGGTTTTAGCTTAACTTGCTAGCTCCCAACACGCCAGAAAGACTGGTTACCTCGCACTTTTTGAATCGGATCAATAGTTATGAACTGAGCTCCTGTTAAGTGCCAGCCACTGTACTCAGGACTACATATGTAAATGTTATCTCACTGAATCCCTTCACTCTCTCAATTAGATATTGTCCTCTTTGTATAAGCAAGAAAGCAGGTTCAAAGAGGCTAAACTGGCCTTTTTCACATGACACAGTAATTAGTGAAGAGAGAAATGATTCCCACCCAGGTCTGAATTCTAAGTCCATGCTCAGTCTTTAACTGTGATGCTGCAACCATTTGCAAGGAGATAGTCTTGGGAATAGAGTTCACAAGGCTCTTCACCCCTCCTCTGGATTTTAGTTGACAGCCTGAAACTGGAGTGAACATCCATGTGGACACTGCATTAAAGGACTGCTGCTGTGTGGAGAATTAGTGTTCAGGGAGGGGTGGGAAGGGGCAGTGTTCAGGAAGAGCTGGGCAACATCTGCGAGTTGTTCTTCAGGGCGGCTTGGAGGTGAAACTTCCTTGAAGACGTTATGTCAGTAGCTTGGTACCCTGAATCCAATTGCTGTGGTCTCACTTTGGGGCGGGGTTGTCCTGATACAGGTTCCTGTATTGGCCGTGCATTTACTGAGAGACAAGCCTCAGGTAGGCACTTGCAGATGGTCTCTCATTTAATTCTCACGACATTCCTAACAGTCTAGATCATCCCAGTGCCAGATTCGAAGATTAGAAAATTAATACCAAATTCACACTTGGGGTTAATTGGCACCTCCAAGCTTTGAATCCAGAGCTGACTCCAAAGCTAGTTCTCTACGGCTGGCTCTAAAATATTCCCCAATTCTGGAATAACCCGCTTCAGAGGACTAGATGGTAGCCTTCTGCCCTGTTTTCAGAAAGTCCAGGGAGTCAATTTGCTGTGTAATAGGTTCATGAGGTCAAAGGGCCTGTTGACATAACTAATGTTCTCTGAGGACCTTTCCCAACTGAACAGATTTTCCAAAATGGCACTAAGGTAGTCAGGACACTGAGAGAAAAAGAACCGAGAAAATGTATCTGCTTTGAAAGTGAGGCTAGGGAAGGGATTTATTCTGTGAAAGGAGAAGTGGGGAACTTTAGGTCACCTGGGAGTTTTCTAGTCGCCTCATAAGCTCCTGTGATGTGGTTCTAGAAAGGGGGGCAGCTTGTAAAGAAAGAGCAATTGTACCCCAAAGAGGGTTCAGCCTGAATTTAAGCCACATCTGCTGTCATCCCAGCTTCACCCTGTCCTCACCAGGGTTGCACTTGCTCTCCATTTGGGTTGGCCAATAGGACAGCTGCAGAAGGGGCCACCACCAGCTGTGCGCCTACAGAGAATACGGGCTTTCCTCCATGGAGTTTAAATACATCTGGGCAGATAGCAGCAGTCTGCTTGTGTAAGAATTTGGAATAACAGGATCAAACTATTTTCTGAGTCTACTTTTTTGTAACCTATAAAGGACTGTCATAGAACAATCTGATTTTTAACACTGATGAAAAAATAGGAAAGTCAGCTGGTGAGGTTATTTCAGAGTAAGTGCCTTGCACATTTCCTACTTGTAACAAAAGCATCAAATGAAGAAATCCTACCTCATTAGAAAATAAGTAGTTTATTCTGAAATCAGTAGTTTATTCCTATTTATAATGCCCTAAAACAACAAATGGTGTTCAAAATTGTTGGGTTTTTTTGACTGGTGTTATCACATTTCTTTTTTATTATTATTATTAAATCACAGCTGTGTACATTAATGTGATCATGGGGCACCATACACTGGTTTTCTAGACCGTTTGACACATTTTCATCATACTGGTTAACATAGCCTTCCTGGCATTTTCTTAGTTATTGTGTTAAGACATTTACATTCCACATTTACTAAGTTTCACATATACCCTTGTAAGATGCACCGCAGGTGTAATCCCACCAATCACCCTCCCTCCGCTCCCTTTCTCCCTTCCTGTAATCACATTTCTTTGCCTGATTTACTTTCATTCTCCATGTCCTTTGGACTAGAAGTTAGTGAAGTGGCCACAGCAAAGAGTAA
>CAUYPK010066847.1:0-37589 GCA_963574355.1 Loris lydekkerianus | reverse complement strand
GCATCTACCCAGAAGGAAAAAAATCCTTTTATCATAAGGACACTTGTACTAGACTGTTTATTGCAGCTCAATTTACAATCGCCAAAATGTGGAAACAGCCTAAATGCCCACCAACCCAGGAATGGATTAACAAGTTGTGGTATATGTATACCATGTAATACTATTCGGCTATTAAAAAAAATGGAGACTTTACATCCTTCGTATTAACCTGGATGGAAGTGGAAGACATTACTCTTAGTAAAGCATCACAGGAATGGAGAAGCATGAATCCTATGTACTCAATTTTGATATGAGGACAATTAATGACAATTAAGGTTATGGGGGGAGAGCAGAAAGAGGGATGGAGGGAGTGGGGTGGAGCCTTGGTATGTGTCACACTTTATGGGGGCAAGACATGATTGCAAGAGGGACTTTGCCTAACAATTGCAATCAGTGTAACCTGGTTTATTGTACCCTCAATAAATCCCCAACCTTAAAAAAAAAGAAAGAAAGAAATTATTCCTTGCATCTTCTCAGACCATCATGGAATAAAAGTTGAACTTAGTAACAACAGGAATCTGCATACTCATATAAAAACATGGAAGCTAAATAACCTTTTGCTGAATGATACCTGGGTCAGAGATAAGATTTAGAAGGAAATTACCAAAATTTTGGAACAAAATGATAATGAAGACACGAATTATTGGAACCTCTGGGATACCACAAAGTCAGTCCTTAAAGGGAAATTTATAGCACTACAAGCCTTCCTCAAGAGAACAAAAAGATAGGAAGTTAACAACATAATGGGACATCTCAAGCAACTGGAAAAGGAAGAACATTCCAACCCCAAAACCAGCAGAAGAAAACATATAACCAAAATTAGCACAGAATTAAATGATATTGAAAACAAAATGAATATACAAAAGATTAATAAATCAAAAAGTTGGTTTTTGAAAAGGTCAATAAAATAGGTAAACCTTTTGCTAACTGAACCAGGAAAAAAAGAGTAAAATCTCTTAATTTCATCCATTAGAAATGGCAAAGACGAAATAACAACAGATTCCTCAGAAATTCAAAAAATCCTTAATGAATATTACAAGAAACTTTACTCTCAGAAATATGAAAATCTGAAGGAAACTGACCAATACTTGGAAGCACGCTACATTCCAAGACTTAGCCAGAATCAAGTGGAAATGAACAGGCCTATTATCAAGTTCTGAAATAGTATCTACTATACAAAATCTCCCTAAAAGGAAAAGCCCAGGACCAGATGGTTTCAACAAAGAATTCTACAAAATCATTGAAGAGAAACTAATATCTATATTATTCAACCTTTTCGAAAATATAGAAAAAGAAGGAAGACTACCCAACCCATTCTATGAAGCAAATATCACCTTGATCCCCAAACGAGGAAAAGAACCAACAAGAAAAGAAAATTATAGACCAATATCATTAAAGAATATTGATGCGAAAATATTCAACAAGATCTCAACAGAATCCAGCAACACATTAAACAAATTATACACACACTATGACCAAGTGGGTTTTATCCCAGGGTCTCAAGGCTAGTTCAATATACTTAAATCTATAAATATAATTCAGCACATAATAAAATTAAAAAACAAAGACTGTATGATTCTCTCAATTGATGCAAAAAAGCTTTTGATAATATCCAACATCCCTTCATGATCAGAACACTTAAGAAAATTGGTATAGAAGGGACATACCATATATACTTAAGTATAAGCTGAGTTTTTCGGCACAAATGTGCCGAGTTCAGGTTTTTTGGCACAAATTTTGTGCCAAAAAACTCGGCTTATACTCGAGTATATACGGTATTTTAAAAACTGATAGAGGCCATCTACAGCAAACCCACTGTCAATATTGTATTGAATGGAGTTAAATTGAAATCATTTCCACTCAGATCAGGGACAAGGCAAGGTTGCCCAGTGTCTCCACTGCTGTTTAACATTGTAATGGAAGTCTTAGCCATTGCATTTAGGGAAGAAAAAGCGATCAAGGGTATCCATATAGGGTCAGACGAGATCAAACTTTCGCTCTTCACAGATGATATGATTGTATATCTGAAAAACACTAGGGACTCTAACACAAAACTCTTAGAAGTGATCAAGGAATACAGCAGCGTCTCAGGTTACAAAATCAAATTCATAAATCGGTAGCCTTTATATATACCAATAATAGTCAAGTTGAAAAAAACAGTTAAGGACTCTATCTCATTCACAGTAGTGCCAAGGAAATTCACAGTAGTGCCAAAGAAGATGAAATAATTGGAAATTTACCTAACAAAGGATGTGAAAGATCTCTATAAAGAGAACTATGAAACTCTAAGAAAAGAAATAGCTGAAAATGTTAACAAATGTGAAAACATACCATGCTCATGGCTGGGAAGAATCAACATTGTTAAAATCCATACTACCCAGAACAATATATAATTTCAACACAATCTCTATTAAAGCTCCACTGTCATACTTTAAAGATCTTGAAAAAACAATATTTCATTTTATATGGAATCAGAAAAAAACCTCGAATAGCCAAGACATTACTCAGAAATAAAAACAAAGCAGGAGGAACCATGCTACCATACCTCAGACTATACTACAAATCGATAGTGATCAAAACAGCATGCTATTGGCACAAAAACAGAGAAGAAGGTGTCTGGAACAGAATAAAGTACCAAGAGATGTATCCAGCTACTTATCATTATTTAATCTTTGACAAGCCAATTAAAGACATTCAGTGGGGAAAAGATTCCCTATTTACAAATGGTGCTGGGTGAACTGGCTGGCAACCTGCAGAAGACTGAAAATGGACCCACACTTTTCACCATTAACTAAGATAGACTCTCACTGGATTAAAGATTTAAACTTAAGACATGAAACTATAAAAATGCTAGAGTAGAGTTCAGGGAAAACCCTTGAAGAAATCGGTCTGGGCAAGTATTTTATGAGGAGGACCCCCACCCCACCCCACCCAGCAATTGAAGCAGCTTCAAAAATGCACTACTGGGACTTGTTCAAACTAAAAAGCTTCTGCACAGCCAAGAACACAGTAAGTAACACAAGCAAACAGCCCTCAGAATGGGAAGAGATATTTGCAGGTTATATCTCTGACAAAGGTTTAATAACCAGAATCCACAGAGAACTCAAACGCATTAGCAATAAAAGAACAAGGGATCCCATCACAGTCTGGGCAAGGAATTTGAAGAGAAACTTCTCTGAAGAAGACAGGCATGCGGCCTTCAGACATATGAAAATATGCTCATCATCTTTGATCATCAGAGAAATGCAATCAAAACTACTTTGAGATATCATCTAACTCCAGTGAGACTAGCCTATATCACAAAATCCCAAGACCAGAGATGTTGGCGTGGATGTGCAGAAAAGGAAACTCTTTTGCACTGCTGGTGGGAATGCAAATTAATACACTCCTTTTGTAAAGATATATGGAGAACACTTAGAGATCTCAAAATAGATCTGCCATTCAATCCTGTAAATCCTCTACTGGGCATATACCCAGGCAACCAAAAAATCACATCATAACATATTACATAATATTTGTACCAGAATGTTTACTGCAGCCCTATTTATAATTGCTAAGTTATGGAAAAAGCCCAAGTGCCCATTGATCCACAAATGGATTAATAAATTGTGGTATATGTACACCATGGAATATTATGTAGCCTTAAAGAAAGATGGAGACTTTACCTTTTCATGTTTACATGGATGGAGCTGGAACATATTCTTCTTAGTAAAGTATCTCAAGAATGGAAGAGAAAGTACCCAATGTACTCAGCCCTAATATGAAACTAATTTATGGCTTTCACATGAAAGCTATAACCCAGTTATAACCTATGAATAGGGGGAAGGGGGTAAGGGAGGGTAGGGAGGGGGGATGTGGGTAGAAGGTGTGGGATTGGTGAAATTACACCTGCGGTGCATCTTACAATGGTGTATGTGAAACTTAGTAAATGTGGAATGTAAATGTCTTAGCACAATAACTAAGAAAATGACAGGAAGGCTATGTTAACCACTGTGATGAAAATGTGTTAAATGGTCTATGAAGGTAGTGTATGATGCCCCATGATCATATCAATGTACACAGCTATGATTTAATTAAAAAAATACTAACATTTATTGAACATTTACTAAATGATAGACTATACAAAGTGCTTTCTATAGTAAGTAATTCAATCATGCTTTCAACAAATAACTATCGAGCATTTGCTATTTGCCATTTTGTGCTATGTACAGTCTTAAACCAAAGACAATCCCTAACCTCATGAAGTTTAGTGTTCTTCTGTTAGTAGTCATGGTGTTAATAATTTCAGTAGTGATAATAATAAAAATAGTAATAACAAGTCTCATATTGTGAGTGCTGCCTCTATTTTTCAAACATTTGTTTGCATTTGTTCTAAGAATTTCTAGAAAGTTGAGAAGTCTGACGGACAGGGTGGATAAGTCACTTTCCCACAGGTACTTCTTACTTTAATGCAACATTGTTATAATGGGTCTTAAACATCAGCATGACCTGAGTCAGCTGTGGTTGTTGCTACAAATGCCAAAGTAAAAAAATTAAATTAAATGAATAAAAATAAATATACCAAAATCTTGAAAGAGTTAAGAGTTTCTGGTAGCCGGTCCAGGGGCAGGCTAACAAAAGACACAAGTGTTAATAGATCTCAGTGGTTTGATTAGAAAGCATTTGTGTTTATTATCTTGAGAATATTAGATTATTAAAAGGAAACAGTGGAGTTAGAGTGTGTCCTTGAAGAATGATGTTGGCATAAAGTGACAATTTTGGCATATTGGAAATGATGCTGCAGTTCTTTGTGGTTCTTCCAAATAAGAGAGAGGGGCATTTATCCAGCCCTGGCTCTGGCCTGGCATTTGGACTTGTGTTGTCCAACTGGATGGGGTGGAATGATATTGTGAGAGAAGTAGGAGCAGGAATATAAGAAGATACAGCTTTCACTCCTGCCCTCTGGACATATTGCTGCCACCTGCAAGGAGGCTGAGCTGGCTCGCTACATGTTAAGAGACCCATAGGAATAAAAATCCAGTGCCCAGGTTCCATAAATGTGAAAGAAGTCATCTTGGATCTTCCTGACATTCTAGCTCCCCCGACATTATAACCACATTGAGCCCATGTTGTTACACATGAAGTTTCAGAGCAATTTTATTGCACAGTAATACATAATCAAAACAAAAAAGTCTGCAATTAACAGCAGAACGGACCATTCACCCATCAGACCCCAACTTAGTTACATTATTCTGTATACTCCAGGGCTCATTTCTTTCTTTCATTTTTCTTTTTGCAGTTTTTGGCCGGGGCTGATTTTGAACCTACTACCTCCAGCATATGGGGCCGGCAGCCTACTCCATTGAGCCACAGGTGCATCCCAGGGCTCATTTCTTTAACTGGGGTACCAGGTCCACTAAGCCAAAGAAGACAAAAAGGCTTTGAATAAAAAACTAAATTATAAAACGACATAAGAACACATTATATTCTATCATAATCAGTCTTCCTCTCACACTGTTTTTATAATTTAAGATTTGGCTTTAAAATTCTGAGCATCAACCTGCAGTAAGTCTCAAAGTTAACTCTGAACCCTCCATCCCTCTCCTCCATGACCTTCCAACAGACCATTCTTGCAGCTATTCATTGTTCTGGACAGTCACTGGGCACCCACAGTGATCAGAAATTTGTCTTGACAGAATTGTATACAAGTATAAATAGACTTTTATTCCCCCAGGGACACTTCCTGGGGCCCACATCTCACTCCCAGTGTCAGGGATATGGGCTGTGTCCCCATTGCCCAGCAGGGTATTTTTACCAGGTCACAAAGCCCTGTGCCCCCTCCCTGCTATGATTCTTCCCACAGCCCTGCCTGCACTTCACGTTCCCCACGAGCTCCTCCTCCCCTGACACATGCTGCCTCTTCCCTCAATTTCCTCTCCTGGACCTCATTTTCTGCTGTTTTAACTTCTACATTTAGTTCTACACATGCTTCATCAATAAATCTCTCCCACTCATTTATCTCCCTGAGTATCTTCGATTCTATTTCCATTACTCTCAATCTCAGGAAAGCTTCTCTTTCAGAGCATGTTTTGGCATCTGTTGGAAACTGTATTAAACTTTCCAGATTCTCTTCAATGGCATGATCCCATCCGCCTCACTTGCTGGTCACAACCCTTTCCAACTTCCAACTTACTGTTTTCAATGCCCCAGCAGCAAAATCCTTACGAATGCAACATAAGAGGTGGGTACATTTCATGCCTTTCAGCCTATGGCTGTATCAACCTCTATAATTCTTCAAAAGAAAAGCTAAAAGTTTAAAAAAGTAAAAAATAAATATACTTAGACTCTGGCAAATAGTCATTTTTAAAACTTTTTTAATTCATTTTCCAATCAGTAATCAATCAAGCATCAAATTTTGTTTGAGTTATTTAAATGTTTACACACTGCTGTGAGGCTTGTCACAGTGGCCCATGCCTGTAATTTAGGAGGCCAAAGGTAGGAGGATCACTCAAGGCCAGGAGTTTGAGACCAGCCTGGACAAAATCGAAAGAACTTGTCTCTACCAAAAACAAAACAATAATAAACCAGGCATAGTAGTTCTTAATATCCCAACTACTGAGGAGATGTGGGAGGATTGTGTCAGCCCTGGAGTTTGAGGTCACAGTGAGCTATGATCACACCACAGCACTCTACCCTGGGCGACAAAGCAAAACCTTGTCCCTATTAAAAAACAAAAAGAAGAAGAAGAAGAAGAAGAAGAAGAAGAAGAAGAAGAAGAAGAAGAAGAAGAAGAAGAAGAAGAAGAAGAGAAAAAGTAGTAATACAGGGTGTCCTTAAAGTTCATGTGCAATTTAAACTAGATGGTGTGCTGAGAAGTGTGA
Source organism: Loris lydekkerianus (assembly GCA_963574355.1). NCBI lineage: Eukaryota > Metazoa > Chordata > Mammalia > Primates > Lorisidae > Loris > Loris lydekkerianus. The sequence continues at coordinate 30,690 of CAUYPK010066847.1, read as the reverse complement.
TGTAAAAAATCATTCAGCCCCTTTAAGAAATTGAAAACATAACTGAAGAGGACAGGAAAGACATGGGACCATATAACTAAGCATAGCAATATATACTAAGTTTCTAATGATGAACCAATTGTAAAAGAATTCATGACAGGACATGACTAAAACAACCACTGGGACCCTCTATAACAAGAAATCCAACCTAGCTTACTGCTACCACGTCTTTGTGAGCAATACAAAAATGTGTCTTCTTGGGTAGATGAATTAGAAAAAGTTACCGTTTTCTTTGTCTTTGAACACAATTGCTTATCATCACCCAGCGCAGTCAGTGGAGGACCAGAGGGACTTCCATCTCCTCATTGCTCCCTGGCCTGGAACCTCCCTGCCCCTGCAAGACACACCTTCCACAAATTTCTTATAGGATGCCTCTGGCCTGGGCCCAGGGGGAATCCAAAGATTGAGCTGTAGAGGCTCTGAAACTTCCTGAAAAGAAAGGCAAATTGCAATGTTTTGGACATCTATGCTTGTTCTCAGCAAAGAGACCTGAGTTTCCTTTGAATTCCCAAGACATCCACACCAGGAATGCTTAAGAATCGCACTCCAGACACATAACCTTACAAGTCCCTAGGCCTTAGGGTTGATGGGCCTGGTTTTGCATTTTGCTTTTTCAACCTGTGAGCTTAATGACTTCCGTTAAGCTATTTAAACATTGTTTCCTTTCCTGTTTTGTTGTTGTTGTATTCATTTTGATGTTGTTTTTCTTGTCTCATGTACATAGTTCAAATAAATATACTTAATGGCCTTAAACTTCTAATGAAACCCCCCAATCTGGTCACAAACATTCTAATGTGCCTGAATGAAAAAGCTGGAACATATTCTTCTTAGTAAAGTATCTCAAGAATGGAAGACAAAGTATCCAATGTATTCAGCCCTACTATGAAACTAATTTATGGTTTTCATATGAAAGCTGTAACCCAGTTATAACCTAAGAATATGGGGAAGGGGGAAAGGGAGGAGAGGGAGGGGGAGGGTGATTGATAGGATTACACCTGCAGTGCATCTTACAAGGGTACATGTGAAACTTAGTAAATGTAGAATATAATTGTCTTAATACAATAACTAAGTAAATGCCAGAAAGGTTATGTTAACTAGTGTGATGAAATGTGTCAAACTGTTTATAAAACCAGTGTATGTTGCCCCATGATTGCATTAATGTACAAAGCTATAATTTAATATTAATAAAAGTAAATAAATCAATAAAGTTAGTCTCTTATAGACAGTACATAATTGCAGTAAATTTTTAAAAAATTCATTCTGAAAAAAAGACCCAAAATAATAATAATAATAATCAAAAATATTAATTAAATAAAACTAAACACTATATTAAAACCAATAAAGTCAAAAGTTTGTTCTTTGTAAATATTAATAATGTTAGTAAGTATTATTATATCTTCATTTAAACCTTTATATTATCCAGGCCTATGACAATGTAGATTAAATAAGTAAATAAAGAAATAAGGTAATATGAGCCATCCTTTTTGGGGTTATGAGATATCTCATGTGGTTTTGATTTGCATTTCTCTCACGATTAGGAGACATTGAGCACTTTTTAAATGAGTTTGTTGGACATTAGTATATTGTCATTGGCAATTTTGTACTGACAAATGATGCTGAGAATCTTTTTATATGGTTTTTGCCATAGGTATATATTCTTTGGTAAATTGTCTGTATAAATCCTTTCCCATATTTTAATTGGGTTGCTTATTTTTTTATCATTGCATTTTAAAAGTTCTTTGTGTATGTTTGATCTAAGGTCTTTATCAGGTATTTGTTTTACAAATATTACTCTGTGATTTATTTTGGAATTATCCTAATTATGTCTTTAACCTAGAAGAAATCTTTCATTTTGATAGAAACCAACTGGCTGGGTACAGTGACTCATGCCTGTAATCCCAACACTCTGGGAAGCCAAGGTTGGTGAATTGCTTGAGATCACCAGTTTAAGACCAGCCTGAGAAAGCACAAAACTCTGTCTCTTCCAAAAGTAGAAAAACTGGCCAGGTGTAGTGGTGGGCACCTGTAGTTCCAAGTACTAGGGAAGCTGAGGCTGGAGGATTACTTGAGCCCAGGAGTTTGAGGTTTTGTGAGATATGACACCATGGTATGCTACCCGAGGCAACATAATGAGACTCTGTTTCAAAAAATAAAATAAAATAAATAGTAAACAAATAAATAAAGACAGACATTTAACTTTTATAGGTCATGGTTTTCATGTTATTTCTAAAAACCAAGGGTCTCTATTTTTCTTCCTACTTTTATTTTCTAGCAGTTTTATATTCCAGCAGGTGAAACTTACATTTTAACTGGGGTCCATTTTGAGTTAATGTTTGTGAAAAGTATAAGACCAGTGTGTAGTTCATTGTCTTTGCATGTGAACATACAATTATAAAAGGAAAAAATGGTAATGTAGCTCAAGGATGGATTTTTGGTGAATATAAGGAGTGATGATGTAAATTTTGCCACCTACTGGAAGTATTTCTGATCTTCTGATGAAAATACTGTTAAAATATACAGTTAAAATACTGTTCACTTTTTTATTTTATTTTATTTTTTCACTTTTAGGAACATTGATTTATATAAATTTAAGTACTTTTTCTATATGTCTTAAATAAGCTTCCAGTAAAGCCTGTGAGGTGGAACTAATAGACCATAATAGAAACAATAGCATTGGGTACAGCTGGATGCTTCAGGTGGAAAAGAGGTACTGCCATTCTTGCTCTCAGTAAGGAGTCACTTACACATGGCACTGCTGACTCCTAAGGGGGAAAACATCTCCTAGCACTTGTGTAAGACTTACAAAAGTTTGACAGTGATGAAATTTCAAGAGCCTGATCATATTTGTAATCATCATGAAGAAAAAACTGTGCTAGATGAAGAGTGAGAGCAAAAGAGATTATTCATGAGAAAATGAGACAATTTCCAAAATAAGGGCATTATATAGAAAATCTGCCTAGGGCACATGCATACTGTCAAAGTCATCAAGAAAAAGAAGACATATCACAACATATTGTCATCAAGAGCAAGGACTCCTGTTTTTTGGCCAAGAAAAAGAGTTTGGCTTTCCTCAGGCTGAGGCCACTTCAAGACATTTGGTTTGAGACAAGGTAATTTGAAGCAAAGGAAGAAGTGAGAACAAAAAAGGAGGACAAGGAGGTAAAAATAAAAAGAGAAGACATAAGGAGGAGACAATAGAAAAATTGGGGCAACATGAAAAACCAAACAGAGCAACCCCAAAGGACCATGAGGTAGCTACTGCAGAAGACTCCACCTATACAAACTTAATGGATTTGACAGAAAGGGAATTTGAAATATGGATGATAAAGACAATAAAAGGAATGGGCAAGAAAATGGAAAGACAGAACGAATAGTCAGAGGAGAGACATGTAGAATATAGAAAGGGTACGGCAGAGCTTAAGGAAATTAGAGACAATCATACAATGTAAAGATACAGTAGAAAGTATCAAAAATAGATTACACAATGGAGAAGAAAGAACCTCAGAGCTAGAGGATAATGTTTTTGAGCTAACCCAGGCAGTTAAAGAGGCAGAAAAGAAGAGAGAAATCAGAACAGTCACTTAGAGAACTACAATACTCTCATGAAGCATTCAAACATACAAATAATAGGGATTCCTGCATGAGAAGAAGATTGTCAAAAAGGAATAGAAGCATTACTGGAGACTATCATAAATGAAACTTTTCCAAATTTTACAAAAGACCCCAAGACCCTCCTTTAAGATGGATATGGAACCCCAGGTCATCTCAATTCAAACACAGCTTCTTCAAGACACATTGTAATGAATGTGTCAAAAGTCAAGATGAAAACAAAAAGTCTGCAAGCAGCCAAGAGTAACTGCCAACAGACCTATAGAGGCAGAGCCATTAGGATGACAGCAGACTTTTCAACTGAAACTTTCCATGGCAGAAGAACATGGTCATCCACCTTAAACATTCTTAAATAGAACAGTTTTCAACCCAAAATTCTGTATCCTGCTAAACTAAGCTTTATAATTGATGATGATATCAAATCTTTTGTGGATATACAATCACTGAAGAAATCTGGCACAACATGACCAGCTCTATAGGAAATACTTAGACCTATTATCAATACTTACCATCACAATGGACCACCAGTAAAGTAAACACCCAGGAGCTAAAGGATGAAACTTAGCTCCCACAATGGCACAAAGGATAAAACTACACAATGGACTCTAACAAGACAAGATGAATAGACCTTCACCACACTGATCAATTCTCTCAGTAAATGTCAATGGACTGAATTCGCCACTGAAGAGGCACAGACTGGCTAATTGGATATAAAAGCACAAGCCATCCATATGTAGTCTACAGGAGACACACTTAGCCTTGAAGGACAAATCAAGACTCAGGATTAAGGAATGGAAAATAGTATTTCAAGCAAATGGAAATCAGACAAAAAGAAGGGTTGCCATCTTATTTTCAGATACAAGCAGATTTAAAGCAACTAAAGTTAAGAAAGACAAAGATGGACACTTCATACTGGTCAAAGGAACAATATAACAAGAAGGCATTCCAATTTTAAATATTGATGCACCCAACTTAAATGCTCCCAGATTTGTGAAGCAGATCTTGATGGGTCTGAGCAATATAATATCCCATAATACCATAAAAGCCAGGGACTTTAAGACTAAGGCCCCTCTGACAGAACATGACAGATCCTCTAAATAGAAACCAAACAAAGATACAAAGGACTTAAATGTGACCCTAGAACAAATGAGATTAAAAGACATATGTAGAACATACTATCACAAAGCTAAAGCTTCATTTATCTCATCAGCCCATGTTACATACTCCAAAATTGACCATATCCTAGGATACAAATCAAACCTCAGCAAAATTAAAAGAAGAGAAATTATAACTTGTATCTTCTCAGACCACAAAGCAGTTAAGGTGGAACTCACTCCAACAAGAATGTTCATCCCCACACAAAGACTTGGGAATTAAGCAACCTTATGCTGAATGATAGTTGGGTTTAGGAAGAGATAAATGAGGAAGTAACTAAATTTCTTAAACATAACGACAATAAAGATTGTTGTTACCAAAACCTGTAGGATACATCAAAAGCAGTCTTGAGAGGTAAATTTATCACATTCGATGCCTACACTTGGAAAACAGAGAGAGAGCCCATCAAAAAACTCATGAACTATCTTATGGAATTGGGGAAAAAAAGAACAATCTGATCCAAATCTATCAGAAGAAAAGAAATAACCAAAATTAAATCAGACTGATGAAATTAAAAACAAAAGAATTATTCAGAAAATTGATGAAACAAAAATAAAAAAATAAATAAAATTGATAAAACTTTGGCCAGATTAACTAGAAACACAAAAGTAAAATCTCTAATAGCCTCAATCAGAAGCAATAAAGGGGAAATAACAGCAGATGGCACAGAAATACAAGAGATTCTCTCTGAATACTACAAGAAACTATGCCCGGAAATTTGACAATGAAATGGATCATTACCTGGAATCACAACCTTTCCCTAGAGTTAACTAAGAAAAAATAGATCTCTTGAACTAACCAATTTCAAGAACTAAGATAGAAGAAACAATGAAAAATCTCTGAGCAAAGTAATCACTGATCCAGATGGCTTCACACAGAATTCTATCAAACCTTCAAAGAAGCGCTTATATCCATTCTACAGAAACGATTCCAAAAAATTGAGAAGGAAGTAATCTTTCCCAACACATTCTATGAAGCAAACATCACTCTGATACCAAAAACAGAAAAAGGCCTTCCAAAACGGAGAACTTCGGACCAATTTCACTAACATACATAGATGCAAAAATTCTCAGTAAAATCCCTTGTCAATCGATTATAGCTGCACATTGAAAAAATTATTCATCATGATCAAGTAAGTTTCATCCCAGGATGCAAGGCTGGATTAACATACACAAGTCCATAAATGTAATTCACCATATCAACAGAAACAAAAACAAAGACCATATGGTCCTCTGAAGAGATGCAGAAAACACATTCAATAAAATTCAACATTGTTTTGTAATTAGTACACTTTAAATATAAGCATAGGTGGCACATTTCCCAATCTAATCAATGCCACCTACAACAAACCCACAGCTAATATTATACTAAATGGAGTAAAACTGAAAGTTTTTCCACTTATAAGTGGAATCAGACAATAATATTTTATCACTACTACTATTCAACAAAGTTCTAGCCAAGACAATCAGGCAAGAGAAGGAAATAAAGGGCATCCAAATGAGGGAAGAGGAGGTCAAAATCTCACTCTTTGTTGACAATATGAGCTTAGAGAACCCCAAAGACTCAAGCAAAAGGCTCCTGGAAGTCATCAAAAAATAAAGTAAGGTGTCAGATATAAAATCAATGTCCACAAATCAGTTACCTTAGTATATTCCAATAATAGCCAAGATGAGAAACAAATCAAGGCCATAATTCCCTTCATGGTAGCTTCAAAAAATTTGAGACACCTAGAAATATACATAACAAAAGAGGTGAAGGACTTCTACAAAGAAAATGACAAAACCCTAAGAAAAGAAATAGTAGAAGATATTAACAAATGAAAGAATACCATGGCTGGGAAGAACCAACATTGTCAAAATGTCTATACTTCCCAAAGCAATCTACAGATTCAATGCAATCCCCATTAAAATACCATCATCATACTTTCAAGATTTTGAAAAAATAATTCTTCATTTTGTATGGAACCAGAAAAAAAAAACCATATAGGCAAGTCAATTCTTAGTAATAAAAACAAAGCTGGAGGTATCTCCCTACTAGACTTTAGGCTGTACTACAAGGCCATAGGGATTCAAACACCATGGTATTGGCACAAAAATAGAAACATTGACATTTGGAACTGAATAGAAAGCCATGAGATGAAACTAACATTGTACAGTCACCTAATCTTTGATAAATCAAACTAGAACATACACTGGGGGGAAGACTCCCCATTCAATAAATGGTGTTGGGAGAACTGGATAACCTCATGTAAGAGACTGAAACTACACCCACATTTCTCACCACATACAAAATTGATTCAAGATGGATAAAATATTTAGGTTTAAGACATAAAACAATAAAAATCCTCAAAGAAAGTGTGGGGAAAATGCTTGAAGATATGGGCCTGGGAATAGATTTTATGAAGATGACTTCTATGACAATTGTAACAACAATAAAAATAAACAAATGGGACTTAAACTGAAAACCTTCTGTACAGCCTAGGAAACAACAACCAAAGCAAAGAGACAACCTTCAGAATGGGAAAAGATATTTGCATATTATAAATCAGACAAAAGCTTGATAACTAGGATCTATACAGGACTCAATTTAATCACCAAAAGAAGACCCAACAATCCCATATATCACTGGGCAAGAGACATGAATAGACTCTTCTCTAAAGAAGATAGATGAATGGCTAAGAAGCATATGAAAAAATGCTCATCATCTCTAATCATCAGAGAAATGCAAATCAAAACCACCCTGAGACATCATGTGAGAATGGCCCACATAGCAAAGTCTGAAAGCTGAAATGCTGGTGTCAATGTGGAGAAAAGGGAGCACTTATACACCGCTGTTGGAACTGCACACTGATACAACCTTTTTGGAAGGAAGTATGGATAATCTCAAAGAACTCAAATTAGAGCTCCCATTTGATCCTTCAATCCCATCATCTACCCAGAAGAAAAAAAATATCCTTTTATCGTAAGGACACTTGCACTAGACTGTTTATCACACACAGCTCAATTTACAGTCACCAAAAGGTAGAAACAGCCTAAGTGCCCACCAATCCAAGCATGGATTACCAAGCTGTGGCATATATGTACCATGGAATACTATTCAGCCATTAAAAAAGATGGAGACTTTACATTTTTGTATTACCCTGGATAGAGGTGGAACACATTTCTTCTTAGTAAAGCATCACATGAATGGAGAAGCAAGATTCCAACGAACTCAATTCTAATATGAAGACAGTAGATGAGCTAACACGGGGGTCGGTAGGGGAATGAGAGAGTGGGGAGAGGAGGGAGGAGAGGGATGGGGGGGTCACAGTGTACGGCACAGCTCCTGGGGGTGGGACACAATTATAAGAGGGACTTTATCGAACAAATGCAATCAGCGTAACCTAATTCTTTGTGCCCTCAAAGAATCCCGAACAATAAAAAAAATTAGTTTTTGCTAAATTTAAATGATATGGTTTGATATGAGACTGTAATTGGCCTAGATATAGATGTATAGCGTACACGTGTCATTTAGAAGGGGCAAGAGTAAGAGGAAAAACAAAAAACCCACAAAACGTGTGGAGAGGCACTGGCCCATCCGCCTGGTGATCGCAGAAGAACAGGCCAACACACCAGGTACCCTGAGGAAAAGGGTGAATAACTCAATTTAAGTTGACAGTGGTTGGCTTTATTTCACTCATCTGCATATGATTAAGTAGATTTAAGGTTTATCAAGTGATTCTTGTAACAAAACCACAAATTGAAGACGATCTAACAAAACAAGCTCAAGTGAAAATGATAAACTCCTTTCCTTAACCTGCCACTCTTGTGTCCCTTAAAAGAGACATACTGTTTTAACAATGAGGAAGCAACTCCTTTCCTAAAGGGACTTATTTTATGGAGACGATATTTTGAAGCCTAATACACATATTTAGGAGGGTTTTCATAATTATATGATTGCCAAAAAACTAAGTGATACCTATAAAAACAGTAAGTTTTATGTACTTAATGGTTGGAAATATTCTAATCTACGAAAATATTCTAACAAAGATTATTTCCATGGGTTCAATTTTCAAAAAATATAAAAAGACAACACCTTCCTATTAATTTCTAACAAGTAATTGACATCAGGGAAAATGAAAAATTTAGTTATTCGCAGATGAGATTGAAAAATAAGTATAATTTGGTAAAGGAGTCCACTTCTTCCATGTAGATATCCTTTTACTTGGATTTCCCTGTCTCCTCAGATTGCTAATGAATAGAAATGCACATTAAACCACCAAATGAGATAAGACAAATATAATTGTGGGAGTAAAATAATTAAAAAAAAATACTTTCTGCAAAATGGAATGATAATACCTAAGAAACACATATGAGTTAACCGAAAATTACTAGAGGTAAAAATCAAATTAGGAAAGTTACTTTCCTACCAAATAAAATTCAAAATAGGCTAAGAATGACTACTTATGGTAATGGTTCCATCTATATAACATTCTGGAAAAGGCAGAGGTGTGGAGAGAACAGACCTGTGGTTGCCTAAAAGCAGTGGGTGGGAGGAGGGGATTGACGCTAAAGAGACACCCAGATACTTTTTTGGTGAAAGAATTGTTTTAGTTTCAATTGTGGTGATGTGTTCACTTGTCAGAATTCAAACTGTTCGCTAAAGTAAGATAAATTTTGCGGAAATGTATATCATACCTTAGTTAACGTGACTTTACAAATTAAAAAAAAAAAAAAAAAGAAAAGAAAAGATGGAGACTTTATATGTTTTGCATTTACCTGGGAGGAGTTGAAACATATTCTTCTTAGTAACATATCCTAAGAATAGAAGAACAAGTAGTAACCAGTATACTCCATACTAATATGAAACAAATAGGAAAACAACTACACCCAGGAGAAAAATACAACTGGGGGAGAGGGGAGGAGGGAGAGGGATTGGTAAACTCTCAGATAAGGTGCACAGTGTAAGGACGCACCTCCTGGATGAAGGTCTCAACTACAACTTGAACTTTGAAATGCTAACAATGTAACCTAATCATGTGGACCGCCATATTAATCCAAAATTTTAAAAATGATATTAATAATCAGGAAAACTGGGTGAAGTGTACACGGGAACTCCCAGCACTACCTTCTCAATTTTTCTGTAAATCCAAACCTCATCTAAGGATGAAAGGGATTTTTTTTTTTTTTTTTAAGGTTATTGCTATTGAACTTGCACTATGGCAAGATCAAGAGCATGGACATTCCTACATAAATCTAAAAGTTAGGCAATGGTGAAAACTAACAAATTTAGGAATATTAAAAATCAGACAAGGAAAAGATACAGAGAGATATCAGAGAAAGATGCTTTGTTTTACCAGTAGACTTACAGATGATAATTTTACTGAGAGTTACTCTTTCAAATTATAACTAATTGCAAAGTAAACTACAGGTTTGTTGAGCAAAAGAATTATTTACTATTTAGGACTTAATTTGCACCACAACTCTGTTCCATATACAGGAAAATCAGAAAGCCTTTTTCCACTCAGTGAATTGCTTTCTAAATTACAGAAGTTATTATTTAAAATGGACTTAATCTTTTATCATCCATTTGAGATATTACCCTTCATTTGAGACTACAGGAGTTATCACATATCTGAAGTGACATTTTTATCTTCAATAAATCCTAATTCAGTTCATACATTAACTGGAGAAACACAATTTTAGTGTGCTTAATCAAAATGTTTTATGGATTCTTCATTCCATACCAGTAAGAGCATGATGCTTTAACAAAAATAATAATTAGCGTATTCATGTGAATAACTTAAAACAGGCTTTCTCTGCAGTCCATTTAAGGGGAAATCTGTCAAATGGACCAAGCTTGTTTGGCAATTCACACTCCCCACAGGTGCCATCATAATTCAATGATTTAATTATTTCCCTAATTCCTATTTACTTCAGCATTTCTGTATAGATATCATTTGGCAATTTGACTTCAACTAACACAGAAACAACTCAATCTTTTCACTCATAAATGTACTTTGTCACTCCTAACAAATATGTCCTAACCTAATGTTCATTTGGTTTTAACATAACTGATAAACTTGTGAGTAATTTTAGTTGATGTTCTGTTTTATATCATGAACTGTTGAAAAAGGAAAGGGTACATCTTTCCATAATTACAATGCAATTTGTGCAGTGGCACGTTCTAAACATTTTTTGTGAAATAAAATACCATATTTGATTTATTCATATAAGTCTTTTATTTTCTCTTTTTATTTTATTTTATTTTATTTTTTGCAGTTTTTGGCCGGGGCTGGGTTTGAACCCACCACCTCCAGCATATGGGGCCGGTGCCCTACTCCTTTAAGCCACAGGCGCGGCCCCATATAAGCCTTTTTATGCTGCATTAGTACATAATATTTCTTTCCATCTTATGGTGTGTTTTTAGCTTAAATTCGTATAAGTAATATTCAAGTATTCAAGATTTACAGCCTTCCTAATGTCATTGATGGTGAGTTCAATGAACTTACATTGCTACATATATTTTAATCTAATCTACTGTCTAACCTTTTAACATTTTCACTTCTGTGGCCATTAAGCGGTTTTTGTCTTTAAATTCACATGCCCCTTTTATCCAATTTTTAAAGATGCATTTTAAGACAAATCTTTGTCTCCAAAGAGACAAATCTGTGCTCACATTGCTCTCAAAATTCCTCACACACATACCTGCAAAGTTATCTAAACTCCTCGAAAGTTTACTATTTCTCTATTCTTTGCTTGAAAACAGCTTTTACTCAATGAATGCAAACCACATGTTTAACTCTTATTCCAACTCCAGTAGGGGAGATGATGCCTCAACCGTCATGCCCTCTTCTTCAGCAACCCAACTCTCTATATATATAAATATATATATATATATATATCATAGCTGTGTACATTAGTGCAATCACCTGTACCCATTCTAACATGCACCGTAGATGTGGCCCCACCCATTATTTAAGAAATTTTTCCATTAGCCTAAAGCAAATGTCCATGAACTATACCCCTATTAAAATCTGGAATTTTGTAAGTTTGTGGCTAATATTTTTATATTTTGAAAGTATTATAAAATAAACAATGACGAATATGCAACGTAAACAGTATATGAAATATGAACCTGAAAATAGTTACTCTCTAGTCCTTTAGAAAACATTTTCTGGCCCTTGCCCTAGAACATTCTGTGATGATGAACTCTTCTTTGTTTGTACTATTCATTAGCCACAAGTGGCTATTTAATATTTGAATTACACTTAATGGATTGAGGAAATAAACTTTTAGCTTTATTTAATTTAAATTTAAATTGCTACATGTAGTTAGTGTCTATTTTATTAAACAATTCAGTGCTATTTTTCTAAAACACTTTAACCTTTTCTTTTTCAAATTTAAGTGTTTAATACAATTATAATAGATCTTTGTACATGATGTTAGAGATCAAATAACATTTTATAATAAAGACAAGAAATGTTTCCCAATAATTTTTTTATCTTTCTACAAATACAATAATATGTGTACAGCTTGAGGCCGGAAGATAGGTGTAGCTTCAGAAAGTCATATCAACTGTGATATTTTAGAAAAAGTATTACTTTTATAGTACTTATTGTAGGCTTACTTATAACCACTTTACAAATACATTAACCACAGATTCTCTTCAATTTATGATGAGATTTTGCCCTGATTAAAAAAAAAACTATCACAAATCAAAAATATCATAAATGGAAAAGTATTTAAAACTTTTAATTCTAGTAACACACCAGATGGTCACCTATTTACAGTGGTTTGAATTACAATTTTTCATTTTTATGACATTGGAAAAGCCATATGCATTCAGTAGAAACCATAGCCCACTGCGAGTACATGATGAGAGGATCATCTACTTACAGTGGGGTTAGGTCTAGATAAACCCATCACAGTGGAAAAACCGTAAGTAGAACCATCCTCAATCAGAGACTGGCTGTAACTTAATCTTTATATTACTGGCTTTTATTATCAATAATTTCCACATAGAGAAAATGAAACATAAAGAACTTGTCCAAGGACATAATATTCAGTGAATGTTAGAACTAATTTGGACCTAGGCAGTTTGGCACCAAATCTTATTCTCTTAAGCCATTACCTTATGCTCATTCAGCAAAAAAAAAAAAAAAAAAAATGGCTTTGCTTCTTCCTTTCCAAATTATACAGTACACATTTATTTCTTTAAGGGCATTTTTATCATCTTTTTTCACTGGTTAAGGCTTCCAATATATTCACTGCTAAGCTGGTAGTAGTACTCTTTCTTATCTTAAAACAATTTAGGAGTAAAAGGGCTCTATGTCAGGTGGACAAATTGTGTCATGCTGAAGTCAGGAATTTCTGTGTATTTAGCAAAAGAATAGTGTATATTGTACTTGATAAATGACTTTTTATACCTCATTCCCTTTCCATGTCCCTCCCCCCTCTTATAATACTTTACAATGTCCATTACTACTCTTTATGACCATATATACCTATGTTTAGCATCCACTTATAAATGAGAATATGTAGTATCTGTTTTTCATTTTCTAAAACACTTCACTTAGGATAATGGTCTCCAGTTTCATCCTGGTTATTGCAAAAGACAATATTTAATTCATTTATATGGTTGAGTGATACTCCAGTGTGTATATATACTTTCCAGAAAGTATCCAGCCATGTGTGTCTCAATATTTCATATTACATGATTGGATCATTTCCAGACATCCCTCCCCTTATGTGTGTGTGTGTGTGTGTGTGTGTGTGTGTACACTCATCCTAGAAAAAGTGCTTTCAAGGGGGGGTGGACTAACTAGGCACAGGCTTCGGTACATAGCAACCCAATGAGAGCAACACAATGGTGACCATTGTGATATTCAGCAATGAGGTTTATAGCACTTTTTCTAGTATGAGTTTGCAAACTTAATTGTCAGATCCTGTGTGTGCATTTGTGAATGTGTATATGTGTGTGTTTATATTAATTAATTATATATATAATTATATATATAATATATATACATACATAAAATATGGTTGAGTGATACTCTAGTGTGGGTATGTATATATTAATTAATTAATGTGTGTATGTGTGTGTATATTATACATACACATTTTTTTTTTTCCTGGTCCACTTATCAGTTGATCTACACTTAAGTTGATTCTGTACCTTCATTATTGTGAATTGTGCTGCAATAAAAGAAACATTTGAGTATAGGTGTTTTTTATATAAAATGACTTATTTTCCATTGGGTAGATACCCAACAATGGGATTGCTAGACTGAATATTAAGTCTATTTATAGTTATTTGAGGAATCTCCTTGCTACTGTGCATAGTGGAGAAACAAGTTTATACTCAAACGTTTAAGCGTTCCCTTTCCATGCAGCCACACCAACGTCTATTAAATCTAACTATTTAATGATGGCAATTCTGGCAGGGGAAAGGTGGTATCTCTTTGTGGCTTTAATTTGCATTTCTCTGATAATTGGTGAAATTATATTTCCATTTTGGGGGGCCATTTTTCTATCTTCTTTTGAGTATAGTCTGTTCTTGTCTTTTGCCTAATTTTTGATAGAGTTATTTGGGGGGAGGGTGTAATTTATTTGAGTTTTTTTAGGATTATGGATATTAGCCCTTTGTTTAGTGGGAAGTTTGTGAATGTATTCTGAAATTCTGTTAGTTGTCTATTTACTTGGTTGATTATTTTCTTTGCTGTGCAGAAACATTTAGTTTAATTAAGCCTCAATTATTTTTGCTGTTGCTGTATTTGCTTTGGGGGACTTACTCATAAATTCTTTGGCTAAGTCAATGTCTAGAATAGTGTATCTTCCATTTCTTCAACAATTTTTTTGGTTTCAGGTCATACATGTAAGTCTTTAATGCACAGTGAATTTATTTTTGTATATAGTGCAAGAGAGGAATTGAGTTCATTTCTATTCTTCTGCATGTGGTTATTTAGGATTCCTGGCACCATATTTTGAAGAAGTCATCCTTTGCTCAATGTATGTTTTTGTCTGTTCGGTTCAAAATCAGTTGTTCATAGGTGCATAGTTTTATCTTCATATTTTATTCTTTTATGTTCTGTTTTTCTATGTATCTACCTTTCATACCATTACCGTTTTATTTTGGCAATGATAGCCTTATGGTATAATTTGAAGTCAGGTAATGCTGTAACTTCAGACTTGTTATTTTTGCTTAAGATTTGTTGGGCTATTGATGTTCTTTCTTGGTTCCATCTGAAGTTTAGGATTATGTTTTCTATATCCTAGTAAAATAACATTGATATTTTGATGGTAATTGCATTGAATCTTTAAACCACTTTGGGCAGTGTGGATATTTTAACAATGACAATTCTTCTAATTCATGAGCATGGAAGGTTTTTCTATTTGTTTATGTCATCTATGATTTATTTCATCACTGTTTTCTAATTCACTTTCTAGAAATCCTTACCTCCTCAATTAAGTATATTTCCAGGTATTTTATTTTCTTTGCAGCTGTTATAAATGGCATTGAGTTCTGGGTTTGACTCTAAGCTTGATTGTTATTGGTAATTAGAAATACTATCTCTTTATTCACATTAAGTTGTGACCTGAATTTCTTTTTAAATTATAGGGAAGTCTTTTGTGAAGTTTTTAGGGTTTTTCATGTATTAAAAACTATACATATTGCTGGAGTATCATTCAGCCATAATAGGTGAATTAAATATTGTTTTTTGCAGCAACCTGGATAAAACTAGAGACAATTATCCTAAGTGAAGTGTCTCAGAAAATTAAAAGCAGATACCACAGCGATAATTTGACATCTTTTTTTTTCTTATTTGGATGCCTGTTATGTTTTACTCTTGCATGATCACTCTAGTTAAGGCTTACAGATGTGGTGACGGTGGCCTCCCTTGTGTTATTCCAGTTCTTAGAAGAAATGCTTTGAGCTTTTCCCCATTCATTAGGATTTGGGCCATTTGTTTGCCTTATATGGATTTCATTATTTACTATTCTATTATTTTGAGTTATGTTCCTCCTATGCCTAATTGGTCAAAGGTTTTTTATCCTAAAGCAGTGAGATATTTTATTGGATGCTTTTTCTGCACCTTTGGTAAGACCATATGGTTTTTATTTTTAATTCTTTTTGTGCGGTATGTTACATTTATTGGTTTGTGTTTACTGAACCATCCTTCCATCCCTGGGAGAATCCCACTTGATCACGGTGAGTTATTTTATTTATGTGCTTTTGAATTTTGTTTATAATATTTGGTTTTCCATAAAGAATACTGATTTATAATCATCCAGGGATCCACATCTGTGTCCACTGAGCAACAAAAGTCCTAGAAAAGGAGAACAAGAACAATATCTGCTTTCTGTTTTGAGCCTGGAGAAATTTCCTTGATGAAAAGAAAGCAGCATAAAATTTTGACCACATGACAAAATAGGCTATTTCAACACCCCTAAAGGATCACAATAACTTTTCAGTAGTGAACTTCAACTAAAAGGAAATTGTTGTAATAACAGATGTGGAATTCAGATATGGATGGCAGATATGATGAATAAAATTGTGAAGATCACAGAAAATCATCTGAAAGTAATAAAAAAGATTCAGGACATGAACAAGAAATTCATTATAACAGGTTTTAATGGGAATGATTAAACACTAGTTTCAATTTTATCAATATATTTTATCAATTAAAGGTATCCCCTTATATTTCCTGTGTTCTAATATTTTTCATCATAAATTATGACATTCATAAAATCCAAATTGAAATTTTTAGTCAAAAGCTTTTTCTGAGTCTGTTGAAATTATCATTTGGCCTTTTCTCCATAATTTCTTAATTGTGAATTGTATTAATTATTTTCCTAATGTGGAATGAATCTTACATACTTGGAATATATAAATGCAGCCACGCCATGATGAGACATACACTTACATAAATTATATGTAAATGTATATGATAATTACATAGATAAAGTGTATAAAGGCAGAGAGAAAGAAAAGAATGGGAGACAGAGTGAAACAGAGACAGAGAAATAGGAAGGGGGAAGGGGGAATGGAGAGAGAGAGAATGAATATGAGTTAGAGCCAATTTCCAATTATTTTTTGTATTTTAGCATTTATGTTCATTTCAAAAGCCAGCATATAATTCTCTTTTCTCCTACTGCCTTTGTCTGGTTTTACCATCAAGGGTATTAGAGTCTAAAAAACTCAGTCTAGAAATGTTCTTTTTATTTATTTATTTATTTATTTTTAAAGATATATTTTTGTATTGGGGGAGGGGGTTATTTATTTATTTTTAACAGGAAGTGTGTATGATTAGAAGTATCTGTTCATTGCTTAATTGGTTTTTTATTCTTTTTTTATTAAATCATAGCTGTGTACAATAATGCATTTATGGGGTACAATATGCTGGTTTTATATACAATTTGAAATACAACAAATTGGTTAACATAGCCTTCACTTCACTTTCTTAATTATTATGTTAAGACATTTATACTCTACACTTAGATTTGACATGTACCCTTGTAGAAAAAATCCTCCAAAGGTTTTGTTTGGATGAAAACAATAAAGACTTTATTTTTATTTTTAAGAAGTACTTTCTGAGTATATGATTCTCAGATATTATTTCCTTCTATCTTTAAAGTTGCTAACTCATCTATAATTGTCAGTTTTTTATAGGTGAACTCTATGGTATCTCTAGCTGATTTTAATATCATTTATTTATTTCGGTGTCTCTAAAGCTTATTTATAATGTTCTAAATACGTGGGTAGTACCTTACTGTTTTGTTTTCCCTGCTGTACTATTTTTATATAAGCTTTGAACTTTATCTTTTGGGTTCTTTTATATTGATACATAACTATTTTGCTGATCCATGTATAATGCAGTTCTGAGTATTTCCTGAAAGGCAAGTGTGGTCTTAACAAATTACCTCAGTATTTGCTTGTCTGGAGAGGTCCTTATTTCTCATTCACATATGAACCTTAGTTGAGATACTTAATAGTTTCATCTACAGGAGAAAGGACTCCCTACTTTATGATTTTTTTCCACTATCGCTTATTATTACTCTTAATATGTTTGGAAAGAAGATTTCATCCTTTAGAAGGAAATCAACAAAGAAATCAAAATACATTTCATTCACATTTCGAACCAAGATATTATAAGGATTCTCCCCGTGGTTTAGAAGTAGTTTTCACCACAAAGTAGTGTATTAATAGGGTACTAACTGGTCATAGTTACTGTAAGACATCATTATTCATTCTCATGACAATTCCAGAGCAACGGCCTGGTGATGACCACGCTTGCATTATTAACAATGATTAAGATTTTGCTCATTTTAAAAGCATTCAATCAGCAACTTCCCTCCCTTTACTAATGATTTCCAATCACAAACCTCTCTTAGCATACTATAATGCATTTTTCATTATAATGCCATAACAACATGACTTGTGTCCATCCAACCACAAGTATTAGAAATACATTATTTTTATTTTAGTGGCAATTGGAAACCAGAAAACAAACTAATTCTAGTCCACACATATCATTGAATCATCACACAATATAATTTATCAAAGGCTCTGTGCTGCTAAAATGTTAGTTTGGACCAACCTAACTTTTAAAAGAACAGCCTGTTTTAATGCTTGCGTGAATCTATTCAAAGTCTTGCTCAATTGTTTTAAAGAGGTAGAACCTTTGAACTATATATCCTTAGATGGTTTGTGGCAGTCACTGCCTAGCATAAGCAAAGCTTTTGAACATCTACATCGTGGAATGTGGTTTTCTGCCTATGTGTTCTATGTAGTTTCAATTAGGGAATTTGCCCTATTCTTTAGATGACCACACTGGAAATGATCATAATCTAAATTACAATCACCATTAGTGCACCATACCCTTGATCCTTAACTCCTGCTTTATTTATGTACTTAATTATTATATTATATTATTTATTCTTTTTTATTAAAACAAAACTGTGCAATTATGGGGTACAATGTGCTGATTTGATATACAATGAGGATTGCTTAAATCAGGTGGATTAACATAACCATATTCTCACTTATTTGTTGTGGTAAGACATTTATACTCTATTCTTGGTAGTTTTGAAATGCACCATTGCATTATGCACAATAGTTGGGGTCCCACCAAATACCCTTCCTCCTCCAGCCTTCACCCCTCTTCTCTACTCTCCCTCATCTCCCCTCCTTCATTCTGGACTATAGTTGTGTTTTATCATTCATATGGATGTGTAGGTGATGATATATTGGTTTCATAGTAGTATTGAGTACATTGGATATTTTCTTTTCCATTCTTTAGATAGTTTACTAAAAATAATGTGTTTCAGCTCATATTCTTCTTAGTAAAGTATCTCAAGAATGGAAGAAAAAGTATCCACTGTACTCAGCTCCACTATGAAACTAATTTATGGCTTTCATATGAAAGCTATAACCCAGTTATAACCTAAGAATATGGGTAAGGGGGAGAGGGAGGAGGGACGATGGGCAGAGGGAGGGTGATTGATGGGATTACACTTGCAGTGCATCTTACAAGGGTACATGTGAAACACAGTAAATGTAGAATATAATTGTCTTAATACAATAACTAAGAAAATGGCATGAAGGCTGTGTTAACCAGTGTGATGAAAATGTGCCAAACTGTTTATAAAACCAGTTTATGGTGCCCCATGATCGTATTAATGTACACAGCTATGATTTAATATTAATTAAAAAAAGAATATGTTTCAGTTTCATCCAGGTAAACGTAAAAGCTATAAAGTCTTATCTTTTTTAAGAGGTACTTTCAGCAAACTATGTATTCTATGGTATACACATACCACAATTCGTTAATCCACTCATTGTTTGATGGGTATTTGGGCTGCTTCCATGACTTGGAAATTATAAATTGGGCTGCAATAATCATTCAGGTGCAGATGTATTTGTTGTAAAATGGTTTTTCTTTTTTTTTTTATTAAATCATAGCTGTGTACATTAATATGATCATGGGGCATCATACACTAGTTTCACAGACCGGTTGACACATTTACATCACACTGGTAAAATGGTTTTTCATCATCTGGGTAGATACCCAGTAGAGGAATTGCAGGATTGAACAGTAGGTCAACCTTTAGTTTCCTGAGAATTCTCCATACTTGTTTCCAAAAGGCCATATCAGTTTGCAATCCCACTAGCAGTGTAGAATTGTTCCCTTCTCTCCACATCCATGCCAACATCTGTAGTTTTGAGATTTTATTATGTGGGCTAATCTTACTGGAGTTAGATGATATCTCAGTGTTGTTTTGATTTGCATTTCTCTGATGATTAAAGATGTTGAGCATTTTTTTATGTATTTAATGACCATTCCGTCATCTTCAGAGAAATTTCTGTTCGAGTCTCTTGGCCACAAGGAAATGGGGTTGTTTGTTATTTTCTTATTGATTGATTTGAGTTCTCTGTGTATTCTAGTTATCAGACCTTTGTCAGAAAAATAACCTGCAAAAATCTTCTCCATTCTGAAGGCTGTATGTTTGCTTTAGATCTCATGCTCTTGGCTGTGCAGAAGCTTTTTTTCTCCACTGCTATTCAAAAGAGTAAAGGAAGTGTTAGCTATCACAATCAGGGAAGAGAAGACATTCTAGGGTATCCAAATGGGGTCAGAGGAGATCAAAGTCAGTCTTCACAGGTGACATGATCTTATACATGGAAAATCCCAGGGATTCAACTACAAAAACCTTAGGAGAGATCAAGGAATACAGCAATGTCTCAGGATACAAAATCAATACTTCCAAATCAGTAGCTTTTGTATATTCCAACAATAGTCAAGCTGAAAATAAAGTCAAGGACTCTATTCCTTTTATAGTAGTTCCAAAGAAGATGGAGTATGTGGGAATTTACCTAACAAAGGACATGAACGATTTCTAAAGAAAATTATGAAACTCTGAGAAAATAAATAGCTGAAGATGTTAACAAATGGAAAAATATATCATGCTCATTGCTGGGAAGAATCAACATTGTTAAAATGACCATACTACCCAAAGCAATCTACAGATTTAATTCAATCCCTATTAAAGCACCAATGTTATACTTTAAAGATCTTGAAAAAATAGTACTTCATTTTATATGGAATCACAAAAAAGAACCTTGAATAGCCCATACATTACTTAGAAATAAAAGCAAATCAGGAGGTATCATGTTACCAGACTTCAGGCTATACTATAAATATATAGTGATCAAAATAGCATGGAAATGACACAAAAATAGAAAGGTAGATATATGAAACAGAATAGAGAACCAAGAGATGAACCCAGACACTAATCATCATTTGATCTTCAATATGCCTATCAAACACATTCATTGAGGGGGAAAGATTCCCTATTTAACAAATGGTGCTGGGAGAACTGGCTAGCCACCTGTAGAAAACTGAAACTGGGCCCAAACCTTTCATCACTAACAAAAATGGATTCTCACTAGATAAAATATTTAAACTTAAGACATGAAACTAAAAAATACTAGAAGAGAATACAAGGAAAATGCTTGAAGATATTGGCCTTGGAAAATATTTTATGAGGAGGGTCCCCTTCATAATTGAAGCAGCACCAAAAATGTATTACTGGGATCTGAACAAGCTAGTTTTTGTTGTTGTTGTTGTTGTTGTTGTTGTTGTTTCTTTTTGTTTTGTTTTGTTTTTGTTTTTGTTTTTGAGACAGAGTCTCATTTTATTGCCCTCTGTAGAGTACTTTTATATCATAGCTCACAGCAACCTCAAACTTCTGAGCACAAGTGATTCTCTTGCATCAGCCTCCAGAGTAGTTGGGATGACAGGAGCCCACGACAATGCCCAACTATTTGTAGAGAAGGAGTCCTGCTCTGGCTCAGGGAGGTCTCCAATTCCTGAGCTCAGGCAATCCACCTGCCTCAGGTTCCCAGAATGCTGGGATTACAAGTGAGCCACCGAACCCAGCACTGCTGCTTAATTTAGTTCCATGTATCTACTCTTCTACTTTGACTTCTGTAAAACTAACTTGAAGATTTTCTTTGTTGTGCTGGTGCCAATATCTTGTCTGATAAGTGTAATTTAAGTGTCATTTAGTATTCTAGTCAGGAAGCTAGAGAACATAGTTCCCAGGTGTGTGTGTGTGTGTGTGTGTGTGTGTGTGTGTATGTTATTTGAATGTTTCTTCTTCCTTTACCCTTGACAAGTTTATTGACTCTGATTGTTTTGAGGTCAGATCTGAGTTCAAAGCTGAATTCTCATCCTTAACAGTCATGTGATAACAGGAAACCTGTTTGCCACCTCCTTTTTCTTTAACTGACCATCAAAATATGTTTCTTTTTAAATCTGCCTAATACCAAAGTTGTCACTTCCTCAAAAACATGGTTACATTTAAGTATCCAGAACTAGAATAATGTCTGATACAGATGCGCTCTGAGGGATAAATTCAGTCTTCCGTGCATTCATTTATCCACCCATTGTTTGTATTTGAGAACACTTTCATTTTACTTTGATCATAACATTTGATGTGAAGCAATCCTAGGTCAGGTTCTTGCTTTGTCACGTGGTACTTGAGCCATTTCATATTGACTTTTTCACACCACAAGCTTTTTTACTTGATTATAGACTTCTTAAGAGAAGATTGTTCATCTTTAAATTATTCTCCATTAAAGGTTATTGTGGTGTTTCAAAACTTGAGTTCTATAAGAGGATGTTAAATAAAATACTAGTTCAAAGCAGTGTAACAGGCATAAAGTGTTTTATATAAAAAGGCCATTTTCATGACTACTTTGCCAATCCCCCTCATTCTAATCCTTTCTGTGGCAGCACTTCCACGAGCTATGATGCCCCCTTTATTATAAGTAAGATCTGGTTTTCAGTTTCTGCTCTTCTGCTTTCTATACATGTTACATTTGTCGATTTATGATCATCATTGGCCTCTGTATTGTATTATATAATTATATTAATTCCTTGCAACATAATGCCCTGCAATGGTCAATATATGTTTGTTATATTTATTCTTTTTGTTATCACTAAGGATACTAATTGACCCACCTTCATTGAAACTCCTTTATTCTCAGCCATCTTAAAAATTGTTAACTCTGTGAATGGTCAGTAGTTATTCAGGTTGATATCTGTAAGAAAAATATTATGAGAAATAGAAGAAGGGGAAACAAGAAAAAATAACTCAGGCCATTTATTAGTAAATGTGAAGAAATACATCATCTAAACATCTACCAGGTGGTTGATAACAGTAATCACAGCTAACCCTTCTGAATGCTTTGTATGTTCCAAGTACTTGGCCAGACACTTTACACATGCCATCTCATTTGACCCTCCCAACACAGGGATACTGTCTGTATATACCATGTCATAGGTTATAAATATCAGAGAGGTAAAAAAATTGATTGATGAAGGTGAGATGCAATTCTAGTGAACATCTGTCAGTTTTCTCATGAGTATATTAGATGCTTGTTTGAAAAAAAAAAAAAAAAAAAAAAAAAAAAAACCCAGATTTTCTCAGCAAGGGAAAACTGAACAACTCAATTAAAAAATGGGCAAATGACATGAACCAAAGGTTTTCAAAAGAAGATAGCCAAATGGCCAACATATTTATGAAAAAAAATGTTCAATATCACTAATCATCAGGGAAAAAAGATAACAAGAATGAAACCACTAACACAATATCAATAAGCAAGAAAGGTCATAGAAATAATGCACTAACTTCTCTATCTGTCCCACAATCTTCTGCCAGAATTTCTCATTGACCAAACTCAACAAGATCCCAGACATCAAGGGAGCTGAGTTAATACAGTCTATAAAGGCTAACCTCTCCAGATTTAGATAATGGCAAAGAAGAGTAAAGATAAAATCAGAGAAGGTAATGGAAAGTATGTAGCACATCTACCAAACTCATACCTCTACCAGTATACCCTACTTCAGAGATCAAAACGCTACTAGCCATCCAATCCCATAAACCATGTTCCTAGCAATTATCATCAACACTTGCTGCTCCATGTGCAATTCAGGGGAAACTTGTTAATTTTCCTTTAAAAATCACTCATGAAACAGTCCACTTTTGTCTATCTCTACCAGTACCTTTTCCTAAGCTGCCATCATACCTTGCCTTGTTTACTCTGTAAGCCTTGTAAGTAATATACCTGTTCCTGTTCTGATCTCCTTTCAATATGTTCTCCAGGGAATGGGGAGTCCTAAGAGATAATTCACAGAATTGTATTTTGAGGCCTCAAAGAACCATTGCAGTAATCTGGAAGAATGATAAACACCATTTAAACTAGTGGTAGAAGAGGTATAAGTTTTGGAAAAGGTATAAAGTTATTAAGTGTATAGAAATCATAGAACTGGTTACAGATGACTGAGTAGACAATTAATGTGAGAAAGGAGTAGTCCTGAAATTATGACTTAGCAAAGGATAAATGAAGAATAATTTTGTTAAGCTAGAACAGAGAAAGGTATAGCTTTAAACAAAGTACTTGCAAATGATATTGATGACAGGAGAAAACTATGCAATGCTTTTTCATCTGATTAGGTATACCTTCTTTGACCTTAGAGTAAATATTAGGAACTAGTCCATTTGGTCCAAAATTAGCTAAGTAGAAGTCTTTTAGGTTACATATAATGGTTTGCCAATAATTGTTAAATTAGTAAGAATTTTAATCTTCATAACTGTTGAATATAAATTGGAACAAAAATGCAAATATCTATCACATTACATAAGAGATTGGCGGCCTCACCATCAGTATTGTAGTAGAAAACACTTTTAATCATTGCATTTGAAAACAATGCTTGAGAATCAAAAGAAAATTAATGAATTCAAGTGAATCTATTACATAAATTTTCAACTACTGGAAACAAATCTGAATAATATTGGGAAAATTATCCTTACTAGTATTTTTGCCTCCCTTCTTTCTACCTCTTTTTTTTTTTTTTTTTTTTTTTTTGACAGAGTTCCACTTGGTTGCCTGAGGAAGAGTGCCATGCTACCATAGATCACAGCAACCTCATACTCTTGGGGTCAAATGATCCTCTTGCCTCAGCCTCCTAAGTAGATGGTGTTATAGGCACTCACCACAATGTCAGCTATTTTTAGACAGGGTCTTGCTCTGGCTCAGGTTGGTCTTGAATTCCTAAGCTCAAGTAATCTGCCAGCCTTGGCTTCTAAAGTGCTAGGATTACAGGCATGAGCCACCATGCCCACCCCACCCCATCTTTCCACCTCCTATCACATTTCTTACACAACCAGGCTGACCTCCTTAAACCCATATTCAATGTGACTAACCTATCTAAAATTATTCAAGGAGCTCCCATTTCCCTCAAGATGAAACCCAAAGTCCTTACTTAGCATGGTTTATAATCCCTCATATGATACGGCCTCTACTATCTTTGGGATCAGCTCTTAGCAGCACCACCCAGAATTCTCTGTCCTATGCATTCTTAAATTCTTTCAGATCCTAACCAACTTTGTTCTCTCTAACATCTTATCCTTTCTTTGCAAATGTGTTAAACTTTTCTCTTTGGAACAGCACTATCCTGGGCCTTGTTTACCCTTCATCCTTCAATTCCCAGCATAAATATCATCTGCCATAGGAAGGCTTGCAGAAGACCCCAAAACTTAAGTTAGCTGCCTGCCCTATGTCCCACAGCATCATATGCTTACCACTACTATCTTATCAGGGATCACATTGTTTGTAACTGACTATCTACTTTTTTTTCCAATTATGTTTTAAATCTCTTAAAGGTAATGACCTTATTTATCATAATATTCTCACTATATAGCCCAGTAACTGATATATGGTACAAGTTCAATAAATATTTATTGAATGAATGTCCACTGTTGGATAAACATTTTCTTCATTTAGAAACCACAACAAGGAGCTATACAAACTCTACAAAGTAAATTTTTCACTGTTCTCTGCAACAACTATGCCCTCCATTTCTTTGACTCAACTTGCCAGAGTTTTCAGGTTACATCTAAACCTCTTATAGTGTGCTACAGGATTCAGGGTGTAGGGGAATATGTCTTTTGGAACCTAATCTCATTTTCTAGACACTATGTACATGTGTTTGTGTGAGTGTGTTTGTCTTTGTGTGTGTATCAGAGAGTGCACATGAGAGAGAGAGAAGCAAAAGGCAGTAGAAGAGTAGCAAACTCCATTGAGCACATATTATGTGCCAAGCTAAATCAAACCACTTTAAGTACATTATCTCATATAATTCTTGCAATCATCCTACATCAGGCTCAGAGAATTGAAATGACTTTCCCTGTACTACATAGTGAATAAAAGGAAGAAGCACATTTGAAATTTCATTCTGTCAGATGGTCTGACTCTAGATCCTATATTCTTTTCTCTATTAAAGCAGCTATCAAACTTTCTCTGTAAAGGGCCAAATAGTAAATATGTCCAGTATTGCAGTTTATATGGTCTTGTCAAAATTATTCAACTCTGCCATTGTAGCATGAAATCATCACAGGCAATACATAAGTGAGTGAGCATGGCTGCGTTCCAATAAAACAATATTTTTTAAGAAGTGACGGGCCAGCTTTGACCCTTTAATAACAGTGTGCTGACACTTTATCTATCATTGTGTTTCTTATCACTGGCTACACGAATAGATCACTTGAGGAGCTTAAAAATGCAGATGCTTGAATATACCCCAGATCAGTTTATTCTGAAAGGCTTTGGAGGCAAAGAGATTTGAGTTTGATTTGAAAGTTTTTGCTTGACTGTACTAAACCTACACATATAGAAACTGAGTCCAAAAAGTTTAAGCAAACCACTCAACCCTGCTTCTATGTATGTGAAAGGGGCACCTTTATGTCTGCCTTCGAATTAAATTTTATTCCCATGTTCTGTTCTGACTGCATGTAGCAACAGGTCAGCTTTGAAAGTTTTGCTTTCTTCTGTTTGTTACACTGATCAATACATATTAATGTACCTTTACTTATAAGCAACTTGATTCCACATTTATTACCTCTCCCTTTGTGGAGAGGAAAACTTGTTTAAAAGGTAGTGGGGGGGGGGGCGACGCCTGTGGTTCAAAGGAGTAGGGTGCCGGCCCCATATACCAGAGGTGCAGGTTCCAACCCAGCCCCAGCCAAAAACTGCAAAAAAAAAAAAAAAAAAAAAAGGTAGTGGGAAAGCACTGCAGTATGTGTATTAAGAACAATGATTTCTACTGTCTTCATATTAGAATTGAGTAGATGACCTAATACATGGTGGGGGATAAGGGAATGAGGGAACAGGAAGAGGGCAGTAGAGAGGGGGTTGGAGGGGCAAGACATAATTATAAGGGACCTTACCTAACAAATTCAATCATCGTAACCTAATTCTTTGTACCCTCGATGAATTCCAAACAAACAAATAAATAAAATAGTTAATTAAAACAAATCACTAAAAAAAGAATGACAATTTCATTTCCATCACTTGTTTTATTTGAGGTGTGTTGTATTGCATCATGTCATTCTAGGAATCAAATTTATTATTCCAAATACTCATGTTCTTTCAAAATTTTGGAACTGAAAAAGTTTAAGCTCTGAATCTCACTGAAAACTTGAAGGAAATTACAGCTTTTGCTACCATTAAATATCTCATATGCCTCTCAATAGAAAAACATATTTTGCCCACAAAACCAATAGCAATAGATGATTATGTTTGACGTAAAATTATATTCAAGACCTCTGGGTCAGCAAATCTCTAAAGAATGACACAAGTCATGGAATATTCTAGTTAAATAAAACACTTTGGGCCCTATTTAAAAGCTAGAGTGTGCTCATCAGATTTAAATTTATAGTGTAGAGAACCTGACAGTTTGAGACATTCTGAAATCTATAACAGTTGCATATAATACTGTGGGAACAAAATTTAACTAAAAATCCTTATAAATTCTCATAGGCATTTCACATGTCTCACATTCTACTTGAAAATAAATATAGAAATCTAAATTGTTATTTTATAATCTCAGCTTATATAAAAGATAGGAACATAGGTCTCATGACTAATACTATATTACCAAAATTAGTATCATCTGAAAAGTTAACCAATAATGTTAATTATGTCAACATATAGGTATGTTTTATTTTCTAAAGTTTTAGTCTTAGTGTTTTTTTAATCTTTCTTATCTTTACAAAGCAAAATTATATTTATAATGTGGAGATGTTTTGCAGCAATTTGCAAACTGTAAACATTGAATGTATATTTGTCAGATGGATTCTTTTGGTGTAGTGATTGATAATTACAGAAAAGCAAATATATTTTATTTTAGCAGAGAAAACCAATCAGAAAATAGGGTTTTGCCAATTCAGAAAATGATAGAAAATGACCGTTTCCTATTTTCCAAAGCTGCAAGCAACAGCCAGAGAGTATTGCATACACTCTGTTACCAGCTTGAAATTCCCTTCCTGATGCAGCTTCAGCAAACAAGAGGCTATTTGCTTAGCACTCCTGAGCAACTGAGGCTTTCAATCAAGTAATTAGAGAGAGCAGGGGAATTGGCACATTTTCAGAATCAAACAGACCTATGTGGAGTCAGATGCCTTTCAAAACCCTTGCTCCTGTAATTGGCAAAATCTGTCTGGAGTCAAGGGAATCAGGTATAAAACTCCCCCAAATTCAGGTTACTTCAATATTTCCTCTACTTCTTTTCATTTACCATTTTCACCTCCCCCTTTGTAAGCACCACAAGTGAATATCATATTATTCAACTAGTGGGTTACTGAAATATGTGTGCAATGTATGCAAGGGAAGATGACTTTTTTTTTTCAATTTTTTTTTTTAAACCTCCCTAAAAAGAAAAGCCCAGGACCAGATGGCTTCATGTCAGAATTCTATCTATAGAACTAGTACCTATATTACTCAACCTGTTTCAAAATGTAGAAAAAGAAGGAAGACTACCCGACACATTCTATGAAGCAAACATCACCCTGATCCCAAAACCAGGAAAAGACCCAACAAGAAAAGAAAACTATAGACCAATATCACTAATGAATATAGATGCGAAAATATTCAACTATATCCTAACAAACAGAATCCAGCAACACTTCTAACAAATTATACTTCATGACCAAGTCGGTTTTATCCCAGGGTCTCAAGGCCGGTTCAATATACGTAAATCTATAAATGTAATTCAGCACATAAACAAATTAAAAACAAAGACCATATGATTCTCTCAATTGATGCAGAAAAAGCTTTGATAATATCCAGCATCCCTTCATGATCAGAAGACTTAAGAAAATTGGTATAGAAGGGACATTTCTAAATCTGATAGAGGCCATCTACAGCAAACCCACAGCCAACATCATATTAAATGGAGCTATTTCATAAATTGGAATTATTTCCACTCAGATCAGGAACCAGACAAGGCTGCCCATTGTCTCCATTGCTTTTCAAAATTGTAATGGAAGTTTTAGCCACTGCAATTAGAGAAGAAAAGGTGATCAAGGGTATCCATATAGAGTCAGACGAGATCAAACTTTCGCTCTTCGCAGATGATATGATTGTATATCTGGAAAACACTAGGGACTGTACTACAAAACTCTTAGAAGTGATCAAGAAATACAGCAGCGTCTCAGGCTACAAAATCAACATTCATAAATCGGTAGCCTTTATATACACCAACAATAGTCAAGTAGAAAAAAGAGTTAAGGACTCTATCCCATTCACAGTAGTGCTAAAGAAGATAAAATATTTGGGAATTTATCTAACAAAGGACGTGAAAGATCTCTATAAAGAGAACTATGAAACTCTAAGAAATGAAATAGCTGAAAATGTTAACAAATGGAAAAACATACCATGCTCATGGCTAGGAAGAATCAACATCATTAAAATGTCCATACTACCCAAAGCAATATATAATTTCAACACAATCCCCATTAAAGCTCCACTGTCATACTTTAATGATCTCAAGAAAATAATACTTCATTTTATATGGAATCAGAAAAAACCTCATATAGACAAGACATTACTCAGAAATAAAAACAAATCAGGAGGAATCACGCTACCAGACCTCAGACTATACTACAAATCGATAGTGATCAAAACAGCATGGTATTGGCACAAAAATAGAGAAGTAAATATCTGGAACAGAAAAGAGAACCAAGAGATGAATCTAGCTACTTACTGTTATTTAATTTTTGACAAGCCAATTAAAAACATTCAGTGAGGAAAAGATTCCCTATTTAACAAATGGTGCTGGGTGAACTGACTGGCAACCTGCAGAAGACTAAAACTGGACCCACACCTTTCACTATTAACTAAGATAGACTCTCACTGGATTAAATATTTAAACCTAAGACATGAAACTATAAAAATAGTAGAGGAAAGTGTAGGGAAAACCCTTGAAGAAATCGGTCTGGGCGAGTATTTTATATGGAGGACCCCTCGGGCAATTGAAGCAATTTCAATAATACACTACTGGGAATTAATCAAACTAAAAAGCTTCTGCAAAGCCAAGAACACAGTAAGTAAAGCAAGCAAACAGCCCTCAGAATGGGAGAAGATATTTGCAGGTTCTATCTCTGACAAGGTTTTAATAACCAGAATCCACAGAGAACTCAAACGCATTAGCAAGAAAAGAACAAGGGATCCCATCGCAGGCTGGGCAAGGGATTTGAAGAGAAACTTCTCTGAAGAAGACAGGCGCACAGCCTACAGACATATGAAAAAATGCTCAGCATTTTTAATCATCAGAGAAATGCAAATCAAAACTACTTTGAGATATCATCTAACTCCAGTAAGATTAGCCCATATCACAAAATCCCAAAACCAGAGATGTTGGCGTGGATGTGGAGAAAAGGGAACACTTCTACACTGCTGGTGGGAATGCAAATTGATACATTCCTTTTGGAAAGATGTTTGGAGAACACTTAGAGATCTAAAAATAGATCTGCCATTCAATCCTGTAATTCCTCTAGTAGG
>CAUYPK010066845.1:0-13255 GCA_963574355.1 Loris lydekkerianus | reverse complement strand
GACTCTGGGTTGAAGTCTCAGCTGCAGGGAAAAGCCAGTGGTTAAGTCACCCCGCCTGCCCCCCTCTGGCACCAATTAGAAAAGGAAAATCAAACCTTCCTATAACTGTACCCCCAGGGCACCGCCTGAAAAGTCCTCAGTCTGTTGGTTCAGTTCAGAAGTTCTAAATCAATTGTCTCAATCGGCACCTGTCTCGGGTGGGAGAGTTCAAGAGGTCTCTGGGGAGTGGATCTCAGGGGGCTGATGACAACTCTGCTATGGCTTACTCCAGTGCTACATGGAGTCAGGAGAAGCCACCTAGCAAATAGATCAGTCTGTTCCCCTCTTTGCCACTCCATCGGACCCAGTCACTGGTATCTCTGTAGATAGCTGACCCAGTTGCCTGTAATGAACAGATACTCCCGGGACTTGCACCTGCCTGAATCGCAAGGAGATCCACCAGGCCTCTGCAGTCTGCTGCTGTCTAGCAGGAGGAGGTGAGACCTGACATTCTTGGGTGCTTAATGAAGGTGTGTGGGGGGGTGTTCACTCAGATTTAGCCCCACCGCTGATCGATGTTGCTTTTGTTTGCGTCCTTGTGTTCTCAGCTCGCCTCAGTGGTGTTGATGTGCGATCTTCAACTTTCTCTCTTGGTATAGCTCGAATCCTCCACGTTACTTACTAAATTTCCATCCTTTAACTCTCCTTCTGAATGGGAGCCTCTGTGGAAAGCTGGCTTCAGTCCGCCATCTTGTCTCCAGCAGTCCTCATAAATGTTAATTAGTGAAATCTCTTCAAGTTGACTCTTTCACTTGACAAATATATATTGAACATCCTTGTATTTTCTTATCTTTGTAGGTTTAAATCCTATTGCATCTTCAAATAGAATTTCAATCCCTATTTTTTTTTTTTTCCTTATTTCCTATTTCCTGTATTATAGATGTTCATCTCTTCACCCTGAGTCTTTTTTTATCCTTTGCAGTAAGTTGTTTCTACAGTAGGCAGTAAATACCTGACTGGCCTAAGATTTTGTACCCAGTCAGACAATCTGTGCCCCTTAGGGAACATTTAAAGCCCTTCACATTAATTGAGAGAATTTATAGATAATATAAATATGACAGTATTTCTATTATAAATAATATAAATATGACAGCATTTTGGCTGTCATATTTTTAAAAAAATAGTGCAGATATTTTTAATTCTTTCACCATTATGGAAGTTAGACTTTCTTTGATAAATTTTGGGTGAATTTACTTTGGTGGTACACCATTGTGCCGGTCATTATGGAAAATGAGTGTGAGAATTTCCTGGAGAGCTGGTTTAGTTATGGTAAATTTCCTCAACATGTGTATTTTAGTAAAGTATTTGATTTCTCCATCACAAATGAAAATCAATTTAGCTGGATACAGAATCCTGATCTGGAACAAAATGATGATGAAGACAAATTATCAAAGCCTGTGGGATACTGCAAAGGAAGTCCTAAGAGGGAAATTTGTAGCATTAGAAGCCTTCATAAAAAGAAAAAAAGAAAGAAAGAAAGAAAGAAAGAAAGAAAGAAAGAAAGAAAGAAAGAAAGAAAAAAAAAAAGAAAGAAAGAAAGAAAGGAAGTCAACAACCTTATAGGTCATCTCAAGCAACTGAAAAGGAAGAACAATCCAACCCCAAGCTTAGCAGAAGAAAATGATCAAATTTCAAGAAGAATTAAATGAAATTGTAAAGAAAATAATAATTTAGAAGATAAACAAGAGAAAAAGTAGGTTCTTTGAAAATATTAACAAAATTGATAAACCTTTGGCCAACCTAACCAGGAACAGAAAATAAAAATGTCAAAAAATGTCAATCAGAAATAATAAAGGAGAAATAACAACAGATACCACAGAAATTTAAAGCAATTCTCAATGATTACTACAGAAAACTTTATTCTCAGAAATATGAAAATCTGGAGGCAATGGAAAAAATACCTGGAAGCACACCACCTTCATAGACTTGACCAGAAAAAAACTAGAAATTTTCAGTAAACCTGTATCAAGCACTAAAATAGCATCAACTATACAAAATCTTCCAACAGGAAAAGTCTGGGACCAGAAGGCTTCAATTCAGAATTCTATCAAAACTTCAAAGAGGAACTAGTACCAATATTACAAAACCTTTTCCAAAACAGAAAAGAAGGAATACTTCCCAACACATTCTCTGAAGAAAATATCACCTTGATTCCTAAACCATAAAAGGACTTAATAAAGAAAGAAAACTATGCACCTACATCATTAATTAATATTGATACGAAAATATTTAATTATTGAATAAGATGTTAACAAACACAATTCAACAATCCATCTAAAACAATATATACCACGATCAAGTTGGTTTTATCCCAGGGTTACAAGTTTGGTTCACCATACCTAAATCTATAATTATAATGCACCACATAAATGAAATAAAAAAACAAAGACCATATGATTCTATCAATTGATGCAGTAATATCTTTTGATAATATTCAGCATCCTTTCATAATTAGGACACTTAAGAAAATAGATTTAGATGGGACATTGCTTAAGCTGATAGAAGCCATCTACAACAAACCCACAGCCAATATCATATTGAATGGATAAAATTGAAAATATTTCCACTCAGATGTGGTACGACACCACTACACAAGGATGCCCCTTGTCACCACTGCTATTCAAAATAGTAATGGATGTCTTAACCAAGGCAATCAGGCAAAAGAAGGGGATCAACAGTATTCAAATGGGATCAGAGGAGATCAAACTCTCATTCTTTGAAGATGACATTATTTTATACCTGGAAAACCTCAGGAACTCAGCCATAAAACACTTAGAAATGATTAAGGAATATAGCAGTGTCTCAAATAAGCAGCTTTTATATATGCCAAGAACAGTCAAGCTAAAAATATACTCAAAGACTGTATTCCTTTTACAGTAGGGTCAAACAAGATGAAATACGTACGAATTTATATAACAAAGGAAATGAAAGATATCTATAATGAGAATTATGAAACTCTGAGAAAAGAAATAGCTAAATATGTTAACAAATGGAAAACTATACCTTGTTTATAGCTGGGTAGAATCAACATTGTTAAAATGTCTATACTACCCAAAGCAATTTACAGATTTAATGCAATCACTATCAAAGCACCAATATTATACTTTAATGAACTTGATAAAAAAAGTACTTCATTTTATATGAAATCAGAAAAAAACATTGAATAGCCAATACAGTACTTAGAAATACACATAAATCAGGAGGCATCATATTACCAGACTTCAGATTATACTATAAATCTATATTGATCAAAATACCCTGGCACTGACAAAAAATAGAGATGTAGATATATGGAACGGAATAGAGAACGCAGAGATGAACTCAAGCATATATTGTCATTTCATCGTTGATAAGCCTAACAAAAACATACATTGGGGAAAAGATTCCATTTTTAACAAATGTTGCTGGGAGAATTGGCTAGCAACCTGTAGAAACCTGTAGAAGACTGAAACTGGACTCTCTCCTTTCAGCACTAAAAAAATTGATTCTCACTGGATAAAAAATTTAAACTTAAGTCATGAAACTACAAAAAACACTAGAAGAGACTACATGGAAAATGTTTGAAGATACTGTCCTGGAAAAACATTTTATGAGGAGCCCTTCACAACAATTGAAGCAATACCAAAAATATATTACTGGGATCTGATCAGGCTAAAAACTTACGTACAGCCAAGGACACTGTAAGTAAAGCAAACAGAAACCTTTTGGAATGGGAGAAGATTTTTGCAGGCATATTTCTGACAAATGTCTCATAACTAGAATCCACAGAGAACTCAACTAACCAATAAGAAAATAACAAGCAATCCTATTTATATGTGCGCAAGAGACTTGAACAGAAACTTCTCTGAAGATGACTGGTGTATGGCATACAAACAAAAAAAAGTTCATCGTCTTTAATCATCAGAGATATGCAAATAAAACCACTTTTAGATTACCTAACTTCATTAAGATTATCCAGTATCACAAAATCCACAAACTGCAAATGTTGGCATGGGTGTGAATGGAAAGGAACACTTCTACACTACTTGTGGGATTGTGAAGTTGTACAGTCTTTTCGGAAAGAAATACGGAGAATCCTCAAGGAACTAAAAGTTGACCTATATGGCAAACAAACATATGAAAAAATGATCATCCTCTTTAATCATCAGAGAAATACAAATAAAAACCACTTTGAGATATCATCTAACTCCAGTAAGTGTAACCCAGATAACAAAATTATGATGATGTGGATGTGAAGAGCAGGGAACACTTCTGCACTGCTGGTAGGAATACACGCTAATACGTTCCTTTTAGAAAAAAGTTTGGAGAACACTTAGGGAGCTAAAAGTAGACCTGCCATTGGATCCTACAATTCTTCTACTTGGTATAATCCAGATGACCAAAAATCATTTTACAACAATGATATTTGCACCAGAATGTTTATTGTAGCCCAATTCATAATTGCAAAGTTGTGGAAGCAGCCTAAATGCCCATCAACCCATGAATGGATAAACAAATTTTGATGCATGTATATTATGGAATACTATGCAGCCATGATAAAGAGGGAGACTTAACATCTTTTATGTTTACCTGGATGGAGTTGGGACATATTCTTCAACATATTCTATTGTTGAGGATTCATTAAGGGTATAAGAAACCAGGTTACATTGATTACATTTGTTAGGTAAAGTCACTCTTAACAATCGTGTCTTGCACCCAAAGGTGTGCAATACACCAAGACCCCACCTCACTCTCTCCTTCCTCTCTCTGATCTTACTTTCCCCCACCCTACCCTCCTTCTTTCTCTATCTTCTCTCCCATTTCCCCACCCCCACCATGTCATTGTCACAAACTGTTCTCTTATCAAAATTTAGTACAAAGGATTCATGCTTTTTCATTCTTGTGATTCTTTACTAAGAAGAATGTGTTCCACTTCCATCCAGGTTAATACAAAGGCTGTAAAGTCTCCATTTTTTAATGGCTGAATGGCATTCCATGGTGTACATATACCACAGCTTGTTTATCCATTCCTGGGTTGGTGGGCATTTAGGCTGTTTCCACATTTTAGCGATTGTAAGTTGAGATGCAATAAACAGTCTAGTGCAAGTGTTTTTATGATAAAATAACTTTTTTCCTTCTAAGTAGATGCCCAGTAATGGGATTGCAGAATCAAATAGGAGGTATAGCTTGAGTTCTTTGAGAGTGCTCCATACTTTCTTCCAAAAAGATGTTAACTATTGTGATGAAAATGTGTCAAATGGTCTGTGAAGCTAGTATATGATGCCCCATGATCATATCAATGTATGCAGCTATGATTTAATTAAAAAAAAAAGACTGTATTAGTTTGCAGTTAAACTAGCAGTGTAAAAAGTGTCCCTTTCTCTCTATTAATGCCAGCATCTGCAGTTTTGAGATTCTTGCTGGGGTTCGATTGTATCTCAGGTTAGTTTTGATTTGCATTTCTTTAATAATAAGGGATGATGAGCTTTTTTCCCATATGTTCGCTAGCCATTCATCTCTCTCTTTTAGAGAAGTTTCTATTCATGTCTCATGCCCATTGATATATGTAATTGTTGACTTTTTTCCTGTGGATTAATCTGAGTTGTCTATAGATCCTAGTTATCAAGCTTTTGTCTGATTCAAAATATGTAAATATCCTTTCCCATTGTGTAAGTTGTCTATTTGCTTTGGTTGTTGTCTCCTTAGCTGTACAGAAGCTTTTCAGTTTAATTAAGTCCCATTGTTTATTTTTGTCGTTGCAATTGCCATGGCAGTCTTCTTCATGAAGTCTTTCCCAAGGTCAATATCTTCCAGTGTTTTTCCTAAGCTTTCTTTGAGAATTTTTGTCTTTTCATGCCTTAAATTAAAGTCCTTTATCCATCTTGAATCAATTTTTGTGAGCAGAGAAAGGTGTGGATCCAGTTTTAGTCTTTTACATGTGGATATCCAGTTCTCGCAGCACCATTTGTTAAATAGGGATTTTTTCCCTCAGAGTATTTTCTTGTTTAGTTTATTGAAGTTTAGGTGGTTGTAAGATGTTAGTTTCATTTCCTGATTTTATATTTTGTGCCAGTACCATGCTGTCTTGACCACTATGACTTTAAAGAATAGCCTAAAATCTGGTATGCTGATGCCCTGGCTTTGTTTTTATTACCAAGAACTGCCTTAGATATACAGGTTTTTTTCTGGTTCCATACAAAATGCAGAATCATTTTCTCCAAGTCTTGAAAGTATGATGTTGGTATTTTAATAGGGATGGAATTGAATTGGTAGATTGCTTTGGGAAGTACAGACATTTTAACAATGTTGATTCTTCCCAGCCATGAGCATGGTATGTTCTTTTATTTGTTAATATCCTCAGCTATCTCCTTTCTTAGGGTTTCATAATTTTCTTTTTAGAAGTCCTTCACCTCTATTGTCAGGTATATTCCTAGATATTTCATTTTCTTTGAAGCTATGGTGAAGGGAGTTGTATCTTTAATTAGCCTCTCATCTGAACATTCTCCAAAATTGATCATGTCCTAGGACACAAAACAAACCTCTACAGAATCAAAAGAATTGAAATTTTACCTTGTATCTTCTCAACCACAAGGCACTAAAAATGGAACTCGAGTCCAAAAAAATGTGCATCCCCCACCTACAAAGGCATGGAAATTAAACAACCTTCTCTTGAATGACAGTTGGGTGTAGGAAGAAATAAAAAAGAAAATAATTAACTTCCTTGAGCACAACAATGAAGACACAAGCTACCAAAACCTGTGGGATACTGCAAAAGAAGCTTTGGGAGGAAAATTTATCACTTTGAATGTGTGCATTCAAAAAACAGAAAGAGAGTGCATCAACAAACTCTCAAGCCATCTTCTGAAATTGGAAAAAGAAGAACAATCTAAGCCTAAACCCAGCAGAAGAAAAGAAATATACAAAATTAAACCAGAAATCAATGAAATTGAAAACAAAAGAATCATTCAGAAAATTTAATGAAACAAGTAGTTGATTTAAAAAAAAATAAATAAATAAAATAGATAAACCTTTGGCCAGACTAACTAGAAATAGAAAAGTAAAATCTCTAGTAACCTCAATCAGAAATGATAAAGAGGAAATAATCACAAATGCCACAAAGATATAAGAGATCATCTCTGAATACTACCAGGAACTCTATGCCCAGAAATTTGACAATGTGAAGAAAATGGATCAATATTTGGAATCACACCCTCTACCTAGACTTAGCCAGGAAGAAATAGAGCTCCTGAACAGATGAATTTCAAGCACTGAGATCAAAGAAACAACAAACAAAACTCCCCCCCCCAAAAAAAAAAAAAAAATACCCTGGTCTGGATAGCTTCATACCAGAATTCTATCAAATTTTCAAAGAAGAGCTTATTCCCATACTGAAGAAGTTATTCCCAAAAATTGAGGAGGAAAGACTCTTCCCCAACACCTTCTATGAAACAAGCATCACCCTGATACCAAAACCAGGAAAAGGCCCAACTAAAAAGGAGAATTTCAGACCAATTTCACTCATGAATATAGATGCAAAAATTCTCAACAAAATTCTAGCCAATAGATTACAGCTTATCATCAAAAAGTCATACATCATGATCAAATAGGTTTCATCCCAGGGATGCAAACCTGGTTTAACATACACAAGTCCATAAACATTATTTACCATATTAACAGAAGCAAAAACAAAGATTATATGATTCTCTCAATAGATGCAGAAAAAGCATTCAATAAAATACAGCATCCTTTTCTAATTAGCACACTGAAGAGTACAGACATAGGTGGCACATTTCTTAAACTGATTGAGGTATATATGACAAACCCACAGCTAATATTTACCTGAATGGAGTAAAACTGAAAGCTTTTCCTCTTAGAACTGGAACCAGACAAGGTTGTCCTCTGTCACTATTACCATTCAACATAGTGCTGGAAGTTCTGGCCAATACAATTAGGCAAGACAAGGAAATAAAGGGAATCCAAATGGGAGCAGAGGATGTCAAACTTTCCCTCTTTGCTGAGGATATGATCTTATACTTAGCGAATCCCAAAGACTCAACCACAAGACTCCTGGAAGTCATCCAAAAATACAGTAATGTCTCAGGATTTCAACTAAGTTTTTAAAATTTTAGAATCACACAGCAGAAAAAGAAATTTACAACAACCAAAATTTAGAAAATTGAGGTCTGTCTTTGTCTATTTTCCGTTGTTGTACTATATTGATGTAAACTGAATAATTCATACAGAATAGAAGCTTATTAACTTATGGTCCTGGAAGGTGGGAAATCCATGAGTGTGGCACTGGCACCTGGTGAGGGTCTGCTTACTACTTCCTAACATAGAGGAGGCCATCACAGGTTGGGCGGACATGAGCAAGAGAGCCAGAGACAGCCGTTTGGCAGTGAAGCCACTGCTGCAAAGCCCATACCACTCCTGTGAAAGCAGCAATCCATTATAAGGGCAGAGGTCTCCTTAACCCCCAAACTATTCACAATGTCAGAGGGCTTAAGTTTCCAACACATGGACTTCTAGGGCACACATTCAAACCACAGCAAGGTCTATTCAGGTATCAAGGGCACTATCCATCCCAGTATATTTAAAGATTGTTTATTAATTCAATACAGAAGATTCTTTACTCCTATATTTCAATATGTACATATAGTGGGCTATCATTATCTGTGCAATCAGTGATTGAGTTTTTAAATTAGCCTTCTATTACTTCTACACTATTGAATCTTAAAATGACACTGAACTGTGGATGATTCGAGGTTCGACACAACCTTTATGTTTCAAAGTCACAGCTCAACAGCATTTAACTTTAGTGTTGACCTCATTTGTTATCTTCAACCTGATGCTCTCATTGTTTCTATTACCAGTATTAGAAAAATACATTCAAGGATGAAACGTTAATATCCTAATAGTTCTCACACTAAGTGGAATTAGATACCATGGAGATATTTCTAATAATTAAATATTTGTTCATTTATTATTTATTTATTAATTGTAATCTTTGATTTAGTTACTTTAAAAAGTTGGTCAGACCATAGTAAGGGTATACACAGGAAGCTAAAAAAATGTATACACATTATAAGAAAAAATACTTTATAAAGATTGTGATATTCAAGTCACATTTGAATTCTGCAATTACAAAAGGTGTTTAAATATGACTGGTATCCATCTTTTTTATCAGTATATGTTGAGTATTATAATTTTAATGCAGTTTTTTACTTTCATAAAATATATATACTTTTTTGGCACCCTGTTTATTGTGTGTTTGTATGTGTGTTTGTATGTGCAGAAATTCACTTGTATTTTACTAATCTAAGCCTCTCACTATACAAAAAATGTATTTTTTTCTTTTGAAAAATTCCTTATAAAATGGCATTAAATATCTTAATACATTCAGAGTGCCTACCAGGAATATGGCTAGAGATACCCAAATTATGGTCTAGTATTCTAATAAAACTCACAGAAATGATTTTAAACTTACCTTAGTTTTTAAGACCCAACACTCAATTTGATGGGAATTAATAATGCCTCTATAAAAAGATCTTTTGAAAATTTTCAGTACAAAAAATTTTGACATGGTAAACTGAAAATATTTTATGAAAATAATGAAGCACAGAAATGCCACTAAAAGAGTTTCCTAGGCCTGCAAATCTTCAACACTTTTCTTTCTCCTAGGAGTCCTATTCCTAGGTGCTCATACCTTAAAACACTGAAGCTGCTTCTTGCCATGGTGAATCCTGATGATGCTACCTTTCTCTGTACTTTTCCTTAATAAAAAGTCCAAGTTCTTAGTCAAAAGAGAAAATGGAGAGAAAGAGAGAGAGAGAGAGAGAGTGTCAGAGACACAGAGACAGAGACACAGAGGATTAGGATTCCTGGATGCTATATGCAAATTTAATCTTTGGTTTTCCTCTGGTTCTCATTGTTCTATTGTTCTATTGTGGTCTTGTGCTAACTCTGTCAAACAAAGCAGAGAATAAGAAAGAAATCATTGCAGTATTTTGTATATAACCATGTTTTGTATACACAGGGAATTGGTTTCAAGACCCTTCCTGACAATACCAAAACCCATGAATACTCATGTCCCATATAGAAAATGGTGTTTTATTTGCATAAAACTTAAGAGCATTGTCCCATATATTTTAAATAATCTCTAGACTACTTAATAGTAACTAATACAATGCAAACAATATATAGTTGTTATCCTGTATTTTTATTGTTGTATTGTTATTTTCATATTTTGACTATTTTTGACTTACCCATGGTTGACTCTGCAAATTTGGAAATCTTGGATGTGGAGGGCTGCCTATATTCACTTCTGGAAAGAGGATTGTGATTCATGTGTAAATTTTAGCTTAAAATTATTATTTAATGTTTCAGAAAAAGTAATTAATGTGGAATAAACTGTATGAGTTGTCACATCATTCGCTCTTGAATTCATTCCATGAATACCTGTTGATATTCCATGTGCCAAAAACTATGTCAATTAGTGAACAAGACACTGATGGTCCTTACCCTCACAGTGCTCACATTTTAACAGAGAAAAGTAACAATGAACAAATGCATGTGATAAAATGTCAAGTAAATAAAAAAAAGAATGTGAGGAGAGAAAGGCCAGGAGAAATGATGAGGTAAGCTACTCTGAAAACCATCATTTGAGCAGAGATCTGCAAGACATGACAATGTGAACCTTATAAATATATAAAAGAAGAATATTCCACAGAAAAGAAACAACAAATTTAAAGACTGCAAATGAGAAAGGAGCTTCTATTGATGAACACAGGTCAAAGTAAGTATGGCTATTGTAGGATAAGCTTATAGATGCTTCAGAAACATGAGTTGTGGCCAGGACAGGGATTAGTAAGTTATGTTGAGAAGACTGAATGTTATATGATGAGAAGCTTTTGGTGGATTGTCAGCAGGGGAGTGACAGCACTGATCACTCTTTTAAAAGGTGACTCTTAGTGAGGGAAAGTCATTATCAGGATGAGATTGGAAGCTGAGATTAGAGGAGGAGACATAAAGTTGGCTTGTACTAGAGTGTTAGAACAAAGGTTCTAAGAACTGAAGAGCCTAATAATCTACAGCACTGCTCGCAGGTCAGGGCCTGTGTGTGAGGGTAGAGAGGCATCAATGAAGAACGCAAGGCTTTTGAGCCAAACAACTGTATGTAAGACATTTCCATTAAAGGCAGCTAAGATGGAGGTGTGGTGAGATTCTGAGGGAGAAATAAAACATCCTGAACTCAAGACAATGGAGCAGTTTTCCAGCATCTTCTGTGAACAAGTATCTGCATATATTATAAATACAAATGAAATGATATTTGTGACATCACAATATTTAGGCATAGTTCTTAAATTTCTGTGTGAATAAAATGGCAGAAAAAAAAATCAAGATACGTGTGGTAAGTGACACAATCATAACAGAAAAAAACAACATCAAATTTAAGGAGTTTAGAGAAGGGAGAGAAATCTATTGAAATACATGAACAAGTTTTACAGAGGGGGTTGTAGGATAGGGATTCATCTGCTGACTTATACAGGAAATTCGATCATGAGAAAAAAATTTCTTCAGAAATAAAGCAGGACTCTAAAAAAGGCTAAGAGAAAAATATGTCCAGTTTAGGGTAAACAGAAAGTGGATATATATTGACCTACATTTGGAGCTAAAACTAGAAGGATGGCCTGAAGTCATATTTTAAATAATCTAAAATGTTCATTGAAATTATTAACTAGACATTAAAAAAAGGCTTTGCAAATTAAACAGTAGCAAAGTATTTATTGTGTAATATCACATGAAAAATAGTATCAAAATTATATCTATTTCCTGATCTCAACTATACACATAGAACTGGGGTTTTAGAAATGGATTATTTCAAGACTGGGGTCCTAGACAATGCCCAAAGTTCTCCACACTCATGCTCAAGCTCTCC
Source organism: Loris lydekkerianus (assembly GCA_963574355.1). Classification (NCBI taxonomy): domain Eukaryota; kingdom Metazoa; phylum Chordata; class Mammalia; order Primates; family Lorisidae; genus Loris; species Loris lydekkerianus. The sequence goes on along the minus strand of CAUYPK010066845.1, from coordinate 1,299 downwards.
CCAAGGCAGTTCTACTGAGTGCCAAGTCCAAAAATGCCAAAACAGTTCACAGGTTCCTGCCCTAAGACTGTGTTTGGTGGACTGAGGCTTGGGGAGGAGAGCAAGATGGTGGCCAAGTAACAGCTTCCTTGAATCTGGGCACCATGAATCTGGGGAGGTAAGACTCCAGGCATCTCTGACAGGTGGGATATGCCTATAATCATCCCTGTGAGGATACAGGGAGTTAGCAAGAGACTTCTGGACCCCAAGAGGAGGACAAAAACAGTGGAAAACTGGCAAGTGGTTGCATGTGTTCAATTGGTCTAATCCCGCCAGCAACTGCACAGGAACTTAAAGAGCAAGAGGAAGTGAAAGGAAAATTAGGGCAAGGAAACAGATAAAAGAAATTACTCATGAGGAAGAATCAGCAGAAAACTCCAGGCAACATGAACAACCAGTCCAGAACAACCCCTCTAAGGGACCATGAGGCAGCTACTGCAGAGGATTCCACCTATAAAGAAATGTTAGGAATGACAGGAAGGGAATTTAGAATACACATAATGAAAACAATGAAGCAAATGATGGAAACAATGAAGGAAACTGCTAATAAAGTGGAAAATAACTAAAAGGAAATCCAAAAACAGAATCAAATAAGAGATGAATAATATGAAGAGTATAGAAAGGATATAGCAGAGCTGAAGGAATTGAAGCAGTCAATAAGAGAACTTAAAGATGCAATAGAAAGTATCAGCAACAGGTTAGACCATGCAGAAGAAAGAATTTCAGAGAAGACAAACTTCTTGAGATAACTCAGATAGTAAAAGAGGCAGAAAAGAAGAGAGAGAAAACAGAACGTTCACTGTCAGAATTATGGGACTTTATGAAGTGTTCCAACATATGAGTTATAGGAATCCCAGAAGGGGAAGAAGAACGCCCCAGAGGAATGGAAGCCATACTAGAGAATATTATAAATGAAAATTTCCCAAATATCACCAAAGATTTTGACACACTGTTTTCAGAGGGATATCAGACCCCAGGCCACCTCAACTCTAACCGAGCTTCTCCAAGACACATTGTGATGAACCTGTCCAAAGTTAAGACAAAATAAAAGATTCTGCAAGCTGCCAGGAGTAAGTGCCAGTTGACCTACAGGGGTTAATCCATCAGAGTGACTGCAGATTTCTCTAATGAAACTTTCCAAGCAAGAAGACAATGGTCATCTACCTTTAATTCACTTAAACAGAACAATTTCCAGCCCAGAATTCTATACCCTGCTAAGGTAAGCTTTAAAATTGATGGAGAAATCAAATCATTTACAGA